>JAODAL010061898.1:0-20052 GCA_025379985.1 Phyllomedusa bahiana | reverse complement strand
GGGGTTTAAAAAAGGTTTGGCTTTTGATTGTTTTAAAAAGGTGGGGGGAACAGGGCCCTTTACATGGGGAAAAGAAACCCCTGGGGGAAAAGGGCATACCCCCCCTCCCTTTGACATTGGGAGATGAAGCCAATCAGAGCCCAGCGGGTTTTCTTTGACGTCACCGCAGTATTTTAAGTCCGGTGCGACGGGGTTTTGCTTACCCCTCCTCTCACTGTATTTACTAGGGGGAAAGGGTGCTGCCGGGGTGCTTTTTAATCCTCTTACTGAAGAACTGATTTTTATCCAGCGATTTTTGTGTGGTGTCTCACTTGTTAAAGAGCTGCTTCTCTTAATTTCTATTTCTGTTTTTTTTGGGGGAAATTGGTTTCGAAGTCCCCCAGTGTGCGCCCCCACTGAAAGCTGCATATACTTTTTAAATGCTATCTGCTCACAGAACTTTTGAAATATCCGGGGGGGATCTAACCCATTTCCGTTTTAATTCTTTTAAAAAGAAACAGCGTTTTTACAATACAAATACCATTTAAATTTTTGGCTGCTAAATTTCTTTTCGCAATTTACATGGGGGGAAAATAAACCCGTTGTTTTTTCTGCTGTGGTGACTCAAAAAATTTTTCTTTTTAAACCGCCAAAAAATACAATTTCCCCTTTTAGCATAATTCACAAGCAAAAGGTTTAAATTAAATTTTTTCTCTTTTTTGTGTAGCGAAAAAAAATACGCCATTGAACACGCTACAAAGCTAGTAGTTTGTGGCCTGCTAAATTTCCCTTTTGCGCAAATTTTACATCCAGGGGTTAATTAAGCGTTGTTTTTTGCTGGGGTGAATCCCAAAAAAAACCATTTTTTCACCGCCAAAAAATAAAAAAAGTTTTTCCTGTAGATAATTCAAAACCGAAGGTTAAAATTTACAATTTTTTCTTTTTTGTTGGGTAGGTAGAAAACACCCATTGTAACACGCTACAAAGTCGTAGTTTTTGGTTTGCCCCTTTTCCCCTTTTGCAAAAATTTACATGCAGGGGTTAATTAAGCGTTGTTCTGCAGTTGTACTCAGTAAAAGAAACTGTTTTTCACTGCCACAGAAGAAATTCTGTAGCATAATTCATATCCGAAGGTTAATTAAGCCTGTTTGTTCTTTTATATTCAGTAAAATACACAGAGATTTTAAACTGCACATACAAGTCAATTTTTCCTGCCCATTTGGGGAGCGCAATTTATATCCAAGGGTTACCAAGCTTCTTAGTGGGTTCATTTGGAGTCAAATACAGGGTGTGTATTTATCATATACAGATATCTTCATCAAACAGTGTCTGTACATTTTAGAACAAACAGTATGTCAGACAGAGAGGTGCAGGCTCTTCACCTGCGAGTGGCAGAGGCACAAACATTCCAGGCCCAGGTCGCAGCACAGCAAGGGGACGTTGCAGCAGGGGTCACTCGGTGAGGCCACAACTGCCGCTGTCATCTAGCGGCCGTGTGCTTACTAGCAACCCAAGGGTTCTTGATTGGTTGACTAGGTCATCCACTTCCTCCCAGATGACATCTGACAACCCCAGCCAAGAGTCGGTGGGAACGTCAGACACAACCCTTAGTTGGCATGGCCCGGGAGCGGGTCAGCGGCCGTCACCCATCCTCAACCCGCCTCTGTCCCATCCGGTTCCCTCAGCCAGAGATCTACTATGTGGTCTGGGCTCAGCGCCAATATATAGGGAGTATGAACAAT
The DNA here is from genome assembly GCA_025379985.1 of Phyllomedusa bahiana. Taxonomy (NCBI): domain Eukaryota; kingdom Metazoa; phylum Chordata; class Amphibia; order Anura; family Hylidae; genus Phyllomedusa; species Phyllomedusa bahiana. The sequence continues at coordinate 18,331 of JAODAL010061898.1, read as the reverse complement.
TTGAGGAGGGCAGTCAGCAGCTACTTGGCAGCAAAGAAATGGGGCCAATATCCCCTGCTTCTTGCAGTAGGCGGCAAAGTATATTTGTGGAGAGTGGCATGGGAGTTCATGTTTTTGGGGGGGTCGGGCCTCTGCATACCAAAAAGGGTTGTTGAGGACAGGGGTGACGATGAAAAAATAAATAGTTTGATGTTTTTGCCGACCGCATTTGGGGGACCCGGGGGTGAGGAAGGGCTTTCTTCGTCAGGAGAAGGGGGGCGTCGCTTGGCGTCGGGGCACCCGACGAGCCAGAAAGGGGGTTTTAGTGCGGTGTAAAGCAGAAAGGTAGCAGCAGTGTGGGGGTCGGGAGCCAAGGGCCAAGGGGTAAAAAACCCGTTTCGAGGTCAAAAAAAAGTAGGGGCCCAACGGGGCTCAGGAGGCAGGGCGGAAAGTAGTCACTCAGTGCGGGGGGTTTGGGGGAAAAAACCCAAATTTCGGCGGTGGGCTTTTCTTTGCTAAGACCCCGGGAGGAGCCAAATTGGGTTATGTAGAATCGGTGGGCGAAAGTGAAAGCGGGGGCCAGGGGAAAAACTTTGGCCCCAGGCCCGGGTAAACCATGCAGCGTCCCACCCGGTGGCCTGGGAGAAACGGGGCCCCAAAATTTTGGTGGTCCACCCCTCCCGGGGCCGCAGCAACAGAAGCAGCGGGGCCCCCAGTGGAAAGCAAGATTGCAGAAAGTCAAGGCTCCAAAACCTCTGCAAAAAGGGGTTTTTGTTCTCTTTGACATCATCCCCCGGCCCAGATGTTCCTGCCCCCCTCGCTACCATGGCCCCCGCATTCTTTTCAGGGGGCGATTGAAAAAGGGGACAACGTATGAAACCCAACCCCATCCTAAGGTCCCGCAGCGGGATTTTTGCTCCTGCCCCAAGTTGTTGGCCCTGCAGTCCCCCCCTTTTAAATTTGGGGGAAATCGGGCCCCCGTTGAGAAATTTTGGCTTTTTGCCGAGCCGAGGGGAAAATTTCCCAAGCCGAAATTTTCTTTTCAAAAAGGCAGTCCCAGAAACATCAAAAATTTTGGGTAAAAACAGAAGGGGGGGCCAGCCCTTTGGGAGTTTAATCGGTTTGTTCCAAGGTGAAACGGCAGCGGGGGAAGTTTGGAGCTGTAACTACGGTCGGGGCCCAGAAAATGTCCTTTAGGGCCCCAAATGGGTGAATGTCTTCCTCCCCAAAGGCAACCAACCCTTAGAAGGATTCGGCGTTTTCCCCCCAAGTTGTAAAAACTGCGGCCTGCGCCAATTTTGCCCCCTCCTCCCCCCCCAAACCACCACCATCCAGCCTCCAAAAATATGCTCCATCTTTACCACATGCACGCATCCCCTGCTTAAAAACTTACTTTACCAACCCCCCAAACCTCCTCTTGCGGGGTGCTGAAAAAAAAACATCGCTCATTTTTATCGGGTAAACCCAAATTTACAATAACTTTTCTTTCCCCTGTTTTCTTGCTGCAGGAGCATCTCCCCCAAACCCGGGTTCCCCCTTTCCCTTTTAAATGCTCATCCCACCTCTTTTCCCACAGAAAACCCCTGCTAACCTGCGTAATATTTGTTTTTTGTCTTTTCCTCTCCCAGTTAAAATGTGCTTTGTGAACGCCCTAGGCTCCGTCTGTAAATAAACTCACTGCTGTCCCATGAAACCTGTTTCATTATCAAACTCCCTCAATCTCCTAGCTCTCTCAGAAACTTTGGCTCCATCTATTCAGGACACCGCAAATCCCTTGCTGCCCTCACATTCAGCGGCCCTACCACTTCACCCACACCCCCCGACCTGACAGGGCCGGGTAGGAGGAGTTTGCAATACTCTCTGCTTCCCACATTGCACCAACCAGGTCCAATCCCCCTGTACTCACCACTCGACTATCCCCCATCCTTTGAGGTCCCACACCCTCAACTCATTCGTCCCATTTTCCATTCAGAGTCGCAGTTTGTCTACCTACCCCCACGCTCACCCCACCAGTTTCTTGATCATATTTGCTGCCTGGCTTCCCATTTCCTCTCGAACAGGAATACCCACACTTCATCATGGGGCGTTTTTATCAACATCCTCATTGACTACCCTATGTCTCCTTCCGCCTCTTATCCGCCAGTTTCTTTCACTACCCTCTTCACTCTTAGGCCACGTCTCAGTTTCCTGACTCACCAACTCAAACAATGGATGGGAACTACTCTTGATCCATGTCTTGCTGGTCGCCACCTGCTCAAGTTTTTCCAAACTTACCAACTCTCCTTAGTGAACCTCTCGTATCAAAACCACATCTCTTTTTACTATCACAACTTTCAGCCTCTCTGGAACACACCTACTGCCGTCTCGCCATTCTAAATCTCTGCACAAAAAACACTCAGGACTCACAGACACCATACAGTCCTCACGCCCCCCAATCACCTACTTCTCAATCCGTTCCTGACCTTGCTGTTAAACATTACAATGAAAATTCTCATAACCACGCCTTGTGTACATGTATGTCACACTCACACACTCACCACCCAGAGTCCAGAAGCCCGGCAGCCAGGGCCACACCTAACGCCTCAGACCTCGCCATCTGCACGCTGTTTTCCAGGTGCGCTGAGCGTCAGTGGAGAAAGTCAACAGCTACCTGCGACTGTATCTCCCACTACAAATTGCATGCTCATTGACCTACCACACAGCCCATTCACTGTGCCAAAACAAACATATTCTCCACCTCCCACATCTCCACATACCACAACAACACCAAACGTCTGTTGACAACCTTCCACACCCTCCACAGGTCCCAAAGCACAGGCCCCGCCGTCCCACTGACCTCTGGTGCTGAAGACCTGCCCCACTCATTTCAAAGCAAAATTTGACGCATCCCGCAAAAACATCACATCAACGAATCCCCAATTAACACCCAACCTGGTCCCCCCCCCCCCCCCCCTCCGCACGACCTCAAATCTGCTCACAGCCCTTGACCGGACATCAGAAAAGAATGTCCATGCTTCTCCTGTCTGCCGCGCGCCCCCACCACTATGCTCTAGTTACCCCCATTCCCTCCCACCTTGTCCAAGGACCATTTCTCCATCTGTCCACTCTCATCCCTCACTACAATCTTAACCTCCTCTCACTCTCTCCACCATGTGAACTTATCCCAATCTTCCAAAAAAAACACTGCTTGTTATACTCCCTTACATTAGAAAAAAGCCCACTCTTGGACCCCTCCCAGGCTCCGCCAACTAACCGACCAGTCCTCTAAACCTGCCCTTCATCTCCAAACTCCCTGGAACTCTTTGGTTTTCTAAACACCCTCTCGCCTGATCCACATACACTCAGCAAACTACTCTTCAAGACCCTCCTGCAACCCGTTTCCGCACCCACACTACCACAGAAACTGCTCTTATCTAAATTTTCAAGATGATTCCAGACAGCAAAATCTCCAGTGTAACTACCGACTTGCTGTGCTTTGTTTCATGGATCTCCGTCCTGCCGCATGTAGACACTGTTGATCAACCAACGTCGCTCCTCAACAATCTCCACGCCATCGGTATCCAGGAAATCGCTCTCTCTAGGTTCTCTTCCTACCTCGTCTGAACCTGCGACCATCAGTGGTCCTCATTTTTCCAGTTCTACCTCCTCTCCACTTCCTCTTGCTGTTGGGTTTCCTCAGAGGATCCGTTCTTGTTCCTCTCCTCTTTCACTCTACAACAGTCCCCATTTGTGACAAACCATCAATAAATTATGTCTTCCAGTATTACCGATCTCTTACTCTGATTGACACTCGCAACTAAACACATCGCCTCCCGAACATCACTCTTGCCCTTGCTACAAAACACCAGTGAATGTCTCTGTCCTCTGTCTCTGACAACATGTCCCCTCTCTCTATCTCCAACTAAACCGCACTAAAACTGAACTTCTAGTCATCCCAGCCATCTACTAACCGACCTCACCCCTGCTATTTCTCTCTCCCTGTGAGGCACCTCCAATACTCCTAGGCATCAGGCCCGCATGTCCTGGGGTTTAAACTAGACTCTGAATCTGACCTTCACCCCTTAAATCCAATCCTTGCCCGCACCTGACACCTGCACCTCAAGAACACTCCAGAATCGTCATTCTCCCTGTGGAAAACAACTCCAAACTCTCATTGTTTGCTCATATTCAATCTCGTCCTCGTGACTCTAGAAACTCCCTAGATTGTTGGTCCTACCTCTCTGTAAACTCTCCCCCTCTCCAATCTGTCCTGAATGCAGCCGCCATGCTTTCTTTCTTTCCAGCCCCATACTTGAATGCCTCTACCCTGTGTCAATCTCTGCACTGGCTGCCATTCCATTACAGAATTACAACAAAAACTCATCACTCTCACCACACAACACATAGGCTCTCCACAGTGCTGCAACCCCCCATAACATCCTCCTCTCCTTATCTCTTCACCACCCTACCCACTCTCTCTCCGCTCTGCTACTGATCTTAATCAACCACACCCACTCATCCGAAAACTCCCATTCCCCCTCTCCAAGATTTTGCACGTATTGCACTAGGTTCTCTGGAACAATTTACCCCATGTAATCAAGTTACACTCACAACCCACACAGTTTTTTTAAGTGCTCTCATTGAAAACTCACATCTGTCTTAGACAAGCCTATCAAGAATCCCCCTAATTGTATCAACCCCCTAAATTCTTCACACATATCGTCACTTCCTGCACTTATGGCCACCCACAGCACTTATTGTATATAAATATGGATTTGGGTATGGAGAGTTTCATCCCATTTTTATGTATACAACCCCCATAATTATGTAACATGGCAGTCCCATTTTGTAAAACCAAGCCTTTTCACCTTAGTTTCACCACCCATACACCATAATAGATGTAATCTCTATGTTAGCAGCGGCCCTCAATCACCGACCTCTGTTGTCTCATTTGTCAGTAGCTTTTTTTATAATGTAATGTCTGGTTTGTCTGTGCTTATTCCCTCTATATTGTAAAGTGCTGCGGAATATGTTGGCGCTATATAAATAAAGATTATTATTATTATGTGTCTGTCATTGTGCCACTATGTGTTCAATCTGGATGTGAAAAGGTTCCTGAAGTCTTCCACCGATCTTCAGAAGATTCTGAAAATGGACAGGAAACTGTGCATGCACTTCTTCCATTCCTACAAAGCCAGGGAAACCCTCCTCGAGTTGCAGCGGCAGAACGGCCTCCCCCAACACACTCTGATTATGCGATGTTTCCACCCGTTGGAATTCCAGCCTGCACATGTTGGACCGACTGTATGAACAGAGAAAGGCCATTAACGATTTGATGATCCAGGCGGACAGGAGTACTCCCCTGTGTAACTTTGATGTCAGCCAGTGGCAGCTCATGCGTGACACCTGCCGTTTGTTGAGGCCATTCGAGGAGGCCACTTTATTTGTCAGTCGCCAGGACTACGGGATGAATAACGTCATTCCACTGCTTCATGTCCTGGAACAGATGCTGAAAAATCTGTCTGGGCAGGGGACTGGAGACGTGGCGAATACATCTCGCGGCCACATGAGTCCGGTGGGGACTGAAATGGAGAAGGAGGACATTGGAGCAGAAGCATTGTCTGGTGAAATGAGTGGATTTTCTACCCAGGTGACAAGAGAGGAGGGAGCAGCTGGGAAGAGGTAGATGGAGATGAGGAAGACGAGGCAGATGACCCGAAAAGCCCCGTGGCAGTATACAGTGGAGATGGGGGCAGGGAGCCGCTCGGAGTCACTTGTGCAGATGGCCGCAGCATGCTGATTTGCCTTGGCTAGTGACAGCCGAATAGTCAGCATCCGGCAGAGGGATGACTTCTTGCTCTCCACCCTATTGGACCCTCGCTACCGGTCCAAAATGGGAGCCTTTTTCCCAGCTATTGAGATGGAGGACAAACTCAAATACTATAGGGAAATCCTCCGTAGTCAGTTGGCCGCTGCCTATGTGCGGCATCGTCCCTCCTCTGACAGGTCTGACCGGGGGGTTCTTCAGCGCTCACGTACTGCTGCCACGGCTGCTGGAGGAAGGTGGGGGGGTCGGAGCAGTACCAGCTCCATCAGCAGCAACCTAAGTCTGGAATCACTGATGAGCAGCTTTCTTCACCTGCCTAGTGAGGAGGGCAGTCGCCAGCAGCAGCAGCAGCAGCAGGACCTGGAGCAGTCCCTGAACCAACAGGTGGTGGCCTACTTGGACAGCACTCTGCAACCCCAGTTAGAAGATCCGCTTGACTACTGGGCAGCCAAACTGGATGTTTTTTGGCCCCCCGGCCCTCATTTTTTTTTTTGCTTTTGGGTTTTCCTTTTGCCACCCCAAAGGGCATTGTAGCACTCCCTGGCCCCTCCCGCCATTTCTGAGTGCTTGGCTGCACGTTTACCTCAGAATGTCATTGTGCCACTGCTCATGGCTCATTCTGTCCGTGACCTCACACTGTGTCATTGTAGCACGTCTGACCTCATTGCTGCTGTGGGTGCTGCGTGACCTTTGACACTGTGTCATTGTGCCACTCTGTGGCCTACTCCTGTTTTGCCACCTCCAGAATGTCATTGTGCCACTGTCTGACCTCCATGCCTGCTGCCGCTGTCGCCTTTCCACTCTCTGTCATTGTGCCACTCTCTAGCCTACTACTGTTTTTGCCACCTCCAGAATGTAATTGTGCCACTGTCTGACCTCATGCTGCTGCTGTGGCTGCTGCCGTGACCTACACACTGTGTCATTGTGCCACTGTCTTACCTCATGCTGCTGCTGTGGATGCTGCCGTGACCTACACACTGTGTCATTGTGCCACTGTCTGACCTCATGCTCCTGCTGTGGCTGCTGCCGTGACCTACACACTGTGTCATTGTCCCACTCTGTGGCCTACTCCTGTTTTTGCCACCTCCAGAATGTCATTGTGCCACTGTCTGACCTCATGCTGCTGCTGCTGTGACCTACACACTGTGTCATTGTGCCACTGTCTGACCTCATGCTGCTGCTGCTGCTGTTGATGCCGTCAACTCCACACTGTGTCATTGTGCCACTCTTTGGCCTACTCCTGTTTTTGCCACCTCCAGAATGTCATTGTGCCACTGTCAGACCTTATGCTGCTGTGGCTGCCGCCGTCACCCCACAGCAGCGATTCTAAGAGCGGCGGCAGTCATGTGCGAGTCATACTAAAACTCAACAGCTGTTATTTAACATGATTCGTCCCGAAGTAATTCGGAACTAAGTTATTTTTTGTCGGGAAATTCGGCGAAGTGAGCGAACCGAATTTCGGGAAATTCGCCCATCTCTAGTGTCAACACATACTATCCGTCGGAGTCTGAATGAAATGGGACTGTATGGTAGGATATCCAGGAAGACCCCAATTCTTACCCCGAGACATAAAAAAGCGAGGCTGTAGTTTGCCCAAACTTACCTGAGAAAGCCTAAAACGTTTTGGAAGAATGTTCTCTGGTCAGATGAGACAAAAGTAGAGCTTTTTGGGAAAAGGCAACAACATAGATTTTACAGGAAAAAAAAAAGAGGCATTCAAAGAAAAGAACACAGTCCCTACAGTCAAACATGACAGAGGTTCCCTGATGTTTTGGGGTTGCTTTGCTGCCTCTGCCACTGGACTGCTTGACCGTGTGCATGGCATTATGAAGTCTGAAGACTACCAACAAATTTTGCAGCATAATGTAGGGCCCAGTGTGCGAAAGCTGGATCTCCCTCAGAGGTCATGGGTCTTCCAGCTGGACAATGACCCAAAACACACTTCAAAAAGCACTAGAAAATGGTTTGAGAGAAACCACTGAAGACTTCTAAAGTGGCCAGCAATGAGTCCAGACCTGAATCCCATAGAACACCTGTGGAGAGATCTCAAAATGGCAGTTTGGAGAAGGCACCCTTCAAATCACAGGGACCTGGAGCAGTTTGCCACAGAAGAATGGTCTAAAATTCCAGCAGAGCATTGTAAAAAACTCATTGATGGTTATGGGAAGGGGTTTTTCGCAGTTTTTTTTGCAAAAAGATTGTCTCCCAAGTATTTGGGTTTTGGGGGGCCCAATACTTTTTCCCCCTTTTTTGGATTTTGTGTAAAAATTATATGATTTGATTTTTGTTTTCTTTCTCTTTTTTGTTTTTTTTTTCGTCAAGAAAAAATAAATGAAATATTTTAATCCAAAAAATTATGTTTGCAATCATTTCAGAAAAAACTGAGTTTTACTGCCAAAGGGGGGTGCCAATATTTTTGGGCCCACCACTGAACAAATCACTGGCCAGGCCAATAGGGAATAGTAAAATAATTTGGGGACCATGCACAAAAAAGACTTTGAAAATTTTTAAAACAGGTTGAAAGACAGTAAAAAAAATATAAAAGGACGGGGTGGACTGCAATTCAAAAATTTAAAAACCCTGGGGATATGTACAAACCCTTCCTAGGGAAAAAATAAAAAATAAAAAAATTTAAAAAGAAAAATAAAAACAAAACTGAAAAATAAAAAAAAACACGTACCCGGGCCTTTTCCCTTTAAAAATGCCAATCCCCCAAAAAAAATATAAAAAATAAATAAAAATTTTTGGGTACACTGCATGTGCAACGACCTACCCTATAAATATGTTGTGCTAATTTACCCCCCTTTTTAATGGCATAAAAAAAAAACCATGTAAATGCCAAGGGTCCCATTGACACGTGGGTTGACCCCCAAAAAAAAAAAACCACCAAGCCTTATACAAAAAAATTTTAAAATTAGGTGATCAAAGACAGCGAGCAAAAATATTGTTTACCCAATAAAAACACTTTTTTTTACATGCTTGAACAAAAAAAAGCTAAATAAAATTGGATTCCCTAATCACTCGACCCAAAGGGGAAAATTTGTTAGCGATTCGGGTATCGACACGGCAACGTAGTCTGGAAACCACGAAAGGGTTTTTTTATAACAGTCGATTATGCGATACCATTAAAGTCTATGGGGGAAACAACAACACCTTCATTCTTACACCCCCCCCCCCCCCCCCCCCCCCCCCCCCCCCCCCCCCCCCCCCCCACCCCACCCCCCCCCCCCCCCCCCCCCCCCCCCCCCCCCACCCCCCCCCCCCCCCCCCCCCCCAACCCCCCCCCCCCCCCCCCCCCCCCCCCCCCCCCCAAAACAGGACTGGAGAAGTTGGAATTAACAGCCAAAACAGTCAAATGGATACCTGCTACATCTTAGGCAAACACTTAGGCTATAAAAAGCCAAAGAAAAAAGTCACACACCATTCACTATCCCGGTCATTGTTACCACAGCATGAACACTTAAACCCTGCATCTACCACAAATTAAAAAGTTGACATAAGGCCAGTATTATTTGAACCATCATTTTACTTGAATAGTCATTGAATTTCCTGTCCTGGAACGCAGCATGACCCTAACAAACCTGCATGACCACAGATTAATAAGTGCTGGAGAAAGTAGTCTTTGAACAACCATTTTAGTTGAACTGACAGTTGCTAGAACTTCCTGGACCGACAGTAGACCATTAACCTTCTGACCCACCAGATTAAAAAGTGCGGATAAAAGGAGTCTTTCAACACCATTTTAGTTGAAAACTGGACTTTGACAAACCTGTCCTGGACCGCAGCATGACCCTTAACTGTCTTGACCCACAGATTAAAAAGTGCCGGAAAAAGTGAGTCTTCAACCACCATTTTTAGTTGAACTGGACATGGACAAAAACCCTGTTCCTGGACCGCAGCATGACCCTTAAAATCTGTCTCGAACCACAGATAAAAGCTGCCGGGAAAAAGGAGTCTTTCAACCACCATTTTAGTTGAACTGGTCATTGACTATACTGTCCTGTGCCACAGCATGACCCAGGGCCGGGAGTTACAGTGGAAAGCGGTGAGAGCCAGGCTGCGTCCGTCATCTATTAACACGCAGGTAAAATGCCCATCTGATGACGACAGCAAGAAAACGTTCGTGCTGAAGCAGAGTGCGGAAGCAGGACAGATGTGAAAAGGGTCAAGCCTTCCTCAGTACACAGTCAAGACCCTGGGTAGAGTTTGCCCCTCTGTGATGAGTGCAGGACCAATTGAGCTTCACTTGGAAATACTGGTGGGTTGACGCTCCCTGTTACACTCAGGTGCCTTTTTCTTGCATTCTTTTTTTCATTTTAATCAACGTGCAGGAGGAAAATTGACTCTGTACGTTGTTCTCTTGTCCGTGCTCTCCATACTCCATGTCCTCTGAATAACGTACATCTGTTCTCGTTTTCCTTTACCTCCCTTGTACAATTCGAGGAATTTTTTTTACAGCATAATTTTGTACATGCAAGTTTATTAGCAGTTTATTTCTAGAAAACCACAATTTTTAAAATAGGATGTAATCCAACAGTGTCTTGTTTCTCTTTTTTAATAGTATTATATGGGTTGTCTCAATACAGAGATTGTATAGCTATGTAAAGATTTGCAAAAAACAAGTCCATTTGCAATATGTGTCCATTAACAGTGTGCTTCCTATTCCTGTTTCTGACAGCACATCACCCCTTGAGCCACTCTTGACAATTATGAAGAAACAAATGTCTGTTAGAAACCAACAATTTTTTTATTAATAGGGACCTTTATTATAGCTGCCATTTCAAAGCAACAATGCCCCAAAAATTCAAAGCATGACCCTTGAGCCACTCTTGGACATTATGAAGAACAAAATGTCTGTTAGATACACATTTTTTTAATATTAGGACCTGTAGTATAGCTGCATGTCAAAGCAAAATTGCCACCCAAAATTCAAAGCATGACCCTTGAGCCACATTTGGACAATTGTGAAGAACAAATGTCTGTTAGAAACAACATTTTTTTTATAATAGGACCTGAGTATACCTGCATTTCAAAGCAAAATGCCCCCAAAAATTCAAAGCATGACCCTTGAGCCACTTTAGGAATTGTGAAGAACAAAATGTCTGTTAGAAACAACATTTTCTTATTAATAGGATCTTCTAGCCACTGTTTAAAAATTGTGAGGGAGAAGAAATGCCACTTTAGAAGCCACGATTTCTGTTCCAAGGACCATGATTATTGCTGTTTCTCACAGCTTACATGACCCAAAATTTATAAATATGACTTTCAGCCACTATTAAAAAATTGTGAGGGAGGAAATGTTTTTTACCACTTAAAAGCGCATTTCTGTTCAAAGGAACAATAATTATAGCTGTATCTCACAGCAAAATGACTCCAAAACATTGACAATGCGAAAACTTCTTTAAGATAAAGTGAGAGTAAATGGAATACGGTGTTGAAACCTTGGTGTCTTTTACAGTCTCCTCACAGCAAAACCAGCAAATGAATGTTGGGAAAAAGAGATAAAAATTGCAGTAAGAAATGATCATTTTAAAAACACATTTTTCAAGAGGACCATTTCTGTTTGAGTGAATGTGAAGAAGACCAGCAACATAATCGGTGACCTCTGCAATTGGGGAGCCACAACATCATCAGAGATACCATGCCTTGATTCATCTTGATGAGAGTCAAACGTAACATTATCTGTGTTAAAGACGGATGCGTTTGTCTTGTAATGACTCCTCAGTGTGCTGAAGGTTCCGCTCAGATATGACGGATCTGGCTGCTGGGGCAGGACAACACCTCTATGGCTGTGACGAGCCAGCTTGGGCTCTTTCGTCCATTTTGGATTACCCAGAAGTCTATTGGGTCCGGAAACACATGCAAAAACATCGGTTGTTGAGACGCAGATAGTCGTGCACATGAACTTAAGCTGATCTCTGTGTTGTTGGATGTGTGCCCTGCATTGCATTCTGTTGGTGATGGTGGGTAAACAACGATTGCCAGTGGTCACCAATTAGGTTCTGCCACATTGACTGCTGTGCCGCGTACGGCTATTGGCACTCTACCTGCTGTCACGTCGCTGAAGTTGTTCACCGTGACATTTGGGGAACGTGAAGCAGGACGCAACAGATGTCTCCATAGATAATCAGAAGGTCTCCATTTCCTGCATTTTACTCTCTATTTGGGCTGGGTGGAAGGAAAGTGCTGAGTTTTTTTTTTTCTGTACCGGGGCATCCAGGAGGGGGTGGCAGAAGATTGCACCCTGGAGTTGTTGCGCCAACTTGCACTAGCTCTGGACCCCAAACAACTGCCTAATGAAGACCGCTGAAATGTGTATAACTGTCGGGCCTTGTGGATTTGACGGAGAGGAAAGGCTCCGTGTCCGCATCTGTGTCCGTCTTTCCTCCGTCGCTGGCGGGACTGTTGTTCAGAGTGTCCAACGGACCGTTTCAGAACTATTGACCACCACAATGCTCATGCTGGACAAGGGCATCGTCCGCACTGACCATTTTGGTGGCTTTCTTCAAAACCTGCAAGGATGGTGCAGAGGCTCTTTCACCTGCCTCTCTCTCGGTGGCTCAAACACCCCAAGGTCCCGCAACGCTGCTTGCAGTGCAATGTGTCTCTTCGTTTATGCGTATGGCATTGCGCCTGCTGCCCACAATCGCTGGAAGCATGTGGAGGGTGGAATTCCAGCGTATGTTGCACGTCAACAATGAGACAGTTGATGGGCGAGGCCGAGCTGACGCTGCTAACGCAGCCAGGGGGACGATGCAGGGTGCGAACGGCGGGTGGTACGAACTCTTGACTTCGAGCCTTCCTCAGAGGCAGTCCAGACCACGGGGTAATTTCTGGGTACAAGGTTCATGAACAATGTGCCAGGCCAGGGGATGTGTCCAGCTTACTGATCTTAAGGGCGGCAGCAGATTTCGCCCCGTTATCGCACACCACCTTGCCTGACACAAGGTTTTGGCACCAAGCAGCGCTCGGTTCGTTGCGGAGAGACCGTCCACAGCTCCTACCTGTGTTGTGGACGGTCTCCAAGACAGATTAATTTCAAACGGCCTGGCTTTATCTGGCACCGTGATGCCACCTGAGGACCTTGGGGGAAAGAAACCCTGCACCATCCCTTGCGGTTTTGAAGAGCGTGCGCGAGCTGAGAGCCACCGTTTCACCCCCAGGGACATCACCCAGCTCACCAGTGAGCTGTCACAGAGATATAAGCGGTCTTGGATTCTAGTTACTGTCGTCGGTGGCAGAATGGACTTTCAGACACTGTTGCAGACATTGGCTTGAAAATTTTAGATGAACGTGGTATGGCCAGAGCAGGGAACGGCTTTTCTGGCAAAGAAAAAATGCTCTGCACGGCATCTGGTATTGGGGGCTGGCAAGGGCCATGGCCGTGGCAGAACCCATCTTTGTCCTCCATGACGGAAGGGCAAAACATTTCAAGGCCAAAAGCCTGGCAATGCCGACATTCAGGCTTTTTGGTTTGGGATGGTTTTGGGTTAAAGTGTTTTCTTCTGCTCCCAAACCTGGAGACCGGAAGCTGGGCTGCTAGACTGGCCGCTGTACGGCGTGCAGGGTCGTCAAACTGGCGGGAAGGAGAAGGGGTTAGGATGGGTCTCTGGTGGTGCTGGTGGTACTCTGGGGGACGGGTGGAAGGCTGTTCCCTGATCATGACTCTGAGAGTCATGGCCAGCTGAGGGTACACGCTTGGTTAAGGTGGCGGAGGAGGAGGAGGCGGAGACAGCTCAGAGGGTGTGACAGTGGTTGGAGGCCCGGCATCGGTCTGGCCGTTTTTGGCCAGTGTTGCCTCCAATTCATCATGCATTCCGCTGCATGTGACTCGACATGGTTGGTGGTGGTTAACCACCTAACGGTTCTTGCCTCTACTTATTAGTTTTTACGGCAAAAGGAGGGCATATGACATTGCTGGGTGAATCAGAGTCTTGGTAAAAGAAGGCCCAGTTTTTGAGAGGTCCTGGACCTTTGTGACGGCGATTAAGCGAGGACGCGGGGTTTGCGCTGACCGTGGATGGCGGATTAAACATCAGGGACTTCTGCGACCGCCCTCTCCTTTTTAAGCGGAACCCGTACTGACACTACCCCATTACTTCCTCCTCGTCCAGTGTGATGAAGCGATTGCAAGCAAAATTCTGCTGAAAAGACCAGGTTTGGAAATCCGCAAGTGTCATATATATCATCAACACAGGTGACTTCGTACGTCCTGACATCTTCTGCATCCAGAAGCTGCGGGCTACAGCAGAGAGGGACTGCAGCGTTGCCGATATGCCCGGGATTTATTGCCGATTGACCGGCCTTCCTTCTCCTCCCTGATGGCATCCAGTAAAACATGGGCGTTAAGAGAAGAGAAAATCATCCTCTTTGGGCCTCTTGATCCTTTTACCCATGCCTTCTGACCCACAACCGCAATTTTGTCATAAAGAAGGTCTCAGAAAAATGGATTATCCACAGTGGTGGGTACACGAGTTGACATTTGGGCTGCTTCATGTTCGACGGATGCTGGTGATGCTGATGGACGACATCTTGTGGCCGATGACTGGAGGACGAAGAGGTAGACTGCGGATGCAGGGATTGCAATTAACCACTGAAGGGACAGATTGGTGACGCTGTTCGTTACTGAGATTCACAGGGCATGACCAGCGATGACAGGCCTGACGAGTCCTGCAAACTGATGATACGCTGGCATGCGTGTTGTCGCCAGCACTGGAAGGAGCACCTTCTCTCGTACCTCTCTCCATGAGCCTACCCCCCTCTTTGCTCGACTTACCACCTGATTTCGCTCCATGTAGAAATTACTAATTTGAGAAGGTATGGGGAAGAGTTTTGGAAAGTCTGTATTAAAAGGACGGGCAAATCAAGCTATTCTCAAATCCTCAAATTCAAACAAAAATTGCTGGATTCAATATAACTGCAATGTAGATCTACAAGGTCAACAAGCTGGCCTTCCGCCAGTGAAAAACACGTATCTGAAATGTTATTCGGATAATTAAAAGGCTATTTTTATGGCACCTATCAATTCACCTGTGGTAACTACACAATTGCTGGATTCAAATTTTAACTGCAGGTTGGCTCTATCAACCAATTGGACTGGCAAAAGTGCCAAAAACACGTATCTGTAATGTATTCGGATAATAAAAGGTATTTTTTGGCAACCTTCATTTCACCTGTGGTGACTAAAAAATTGCAGAATTCACATTAAGTGCAAGGTGCCTCAATGAACAAAGACTGTAGTGCACCAAAGTAAAAAAAAAACACGTATCATGTAATGTATCTCGGATAATAAAAAGGTATTTTTTAGGCACTCATCAATTCACCTGTGGTAACTTACACAATTGCTGGATTCAAATTTAACTGCAAGGGAGGCTCTATAACAAATCTGGACTGGGCAAAGTGACAAAAACACGTATCTGTAATGTCATTCAGATAATAAAAGGTATTTTTTGGCACCTATTAATTCACCTGTGGTGACTAAAAAATTGCGTATTCACATTTAAGTGCAAAGTGCCTCAATGAACAAAAGCTGTAGTGCACCAAACTCAAAAAACCCCGGGGTATCTGTAATGGTGATTCGGATAATAAAATGTATTTTTGCACCTATCAATTCACCTGTTGCGTATCAAAAAACACATAAAACATAAAAACTACACAATTGCTGGATTCAAATTTAACTGCTCAAGGTGGCTTAATCATGAAATCTGGAAGCTGGGCAAAAGTGCCAAAAAACAGATATCTGTAATGTATTCGGATAAAAAAGGTATTTTTTGGCACCTATTAATTCACCTGTGGTTGACTAAAAAATTGCAGTATTTCTCAATTAAGTGCAAGGTGCTCAAATGAAACAAAGATGTAGTTCACCAAAAGTCAAAAAACAGTATCCTGTAATGTATTCGGATACATAAAAAGGTATTTTTTGGCACCTATCAATTCACCTGTGGAGTAAAACTCACACAATTGATGGATTCAAATTTAACTGCAAGGTGGCTCTATCAACAAAATCTGGACTGGGCAAAAGTGCCGAATATCCACGTATCTGTAATTTATTCGGATAATAAAAGGTATTTTTTGGCAATCCTATCTATTCACCTGTGGGATGACTAAAAAATTGCAGTATTCACATTTAAGTGCAAGTGCCTCAATGAACAAAGCTGTAGTGCACTCAAAGTCAAAAAAACACGTTATCTGTAATGTATTTCGGATATTACAAGTATTTTTGGCACCTATCAAACAGTGCGGGACTTGCTGGGATTCTTAATTAAGTACAAGTGGAATATATCAACAAAGGTAATTGGGCAAAAATGAAATGAACACCTATCTGAAATGTATACTGTAATAAAAAGTGGAGTTTTGTACCTAACAAAGAGACCTGCAGTTACTAGAAAAGATATGCTATCTATAAGTTTTTCAGGCTGGCCCAATATACCAGGAAATATTTCAATAGAAAAAATTTTTGTTAATAATAAAGTATTGCAATGTCTACACTAGAGTCTTGGTGACTTATCCAGTTATTCTTTATAGAGCTTTGTCTGGTTCGCCCGCGGGGGTCCCCCTCGCTCCCCCTCTGTGACTTTACAGCGGTTTGTTGCTCCCTTTAAAATTCTCTACCTAACTATATATAATCTTTCCTAGCTCTATCGAACTAAATTGTAAGGATCACAGCTAATAGTAGAGGTTCTCTTGTGAGAAATATAATATTTCGCCTGAGTGTTTGGACACAGCAGAGCGCACGTCCTTCTGCTCTGAGACGCTGGGAGGACACTGTGGCTGAACAGGAAAAGCTTGTCTTACTATGTAAAATGATGTGGTCAGGTGAATTTTTCAGCCAATGGCAACAATACAATATCCCAGTCATGACGTCGCCACACATCTCACCCCTGCTCTATTCTTGTAATCTGATTGCTGGCGCCAAAATTACAGGACAGCGCGAAAATGGCGCGATCTTAATAGTTGATGCACAGAATTTTAACTAAATTATAGCTAATGATCGAAAAAATCAGATCACCATAAAAAAAACTGTTGCGATTTTCAACTTTGTCAATAATAATTGCTCAACACTAGAGTAAAACTAACTTGTCAGGTACTGTAGAAGTAACATGATGAAAAAAAACCACTGTAAACTGGTCTAAAATTCATACCAGGAGGCTGGCTTTGAACTAATACAAAGCCATGAATGTGGTATCACGTAGGCACTGTATAATAGTATTACTTTGGAGGAATATACCTCTTAAGTATTCACTGTATGGCTTTATAATTGGGCACTTTATGGTAATAGTTTGGTTTTGTAGGTTTTTTATTTTATATTTTTGATAAATTTTTTGTGAATATTATGATTATAGTGTTTCTTTCCTTCCCATATCTAACCAAAAATGGGGAGTTATGCTGTTTTCCCTAAGACCATGTATAGAACTGCTTTCAGGAACCCTCCTGTTTCTCAATTTTACTAAACAATGGTGGAGATCATTTAGCCTCCATCAGGTCATTGATATGTAGCAGGACCCAAAACTGAACAGTTGGATTAAATATTGCCACTAGGGATGAGCGATTATAATCGACAAAGTTGAAATCGGCACAATTTTTGGGCTGACGGAAAATTTTGATCACGCAATATTTTTTGGTGACAATCTGACAGAAAAACTATATATCGGCCCTTTTCGGGATTCCCGTCATTTTTGGGGGCCCAAAAAACATTGGCTAGGGCAGGGGGGGCTGGTGTGAGACGCATGCTTTTTATGTTTATTTTTGTCTTTACTGAAAAATACAGACCTCGTTTTTCATAGACCATTTTTTCCCGTTCACATCGTCTTTCAGTGTCTTGTTAAGGATTTAAATTTAAAAAAAGTAGTTTGGGTTTCTAATTAAGGGTTTAAATTCTCTGGTACTTTTCCTCTTCATAAGTTTAAGCTGCTTGTACCTTGTAATCTGTTTTAATACAGATTGCTAGTGAACTTTGGTGTGAAAAACAGAACAATAAAAATAATACTGATACCTCAAGAAACACAATCAAGAATAATAAAAAGTACCCCAATAAATATAATAACTGTTAGTTTCGATAAAGAATAAGAACATGTTGACCTCTATTAATTCCTAAAAAAGGGTATGCTTCCGGACTAACTTTGTACCTAAATCAAACGAGGTTTTTTAAAATTGATGCTAATTTTCAAGCTAAAAAGGCGCCCCCCTGCAAAATGTATAAGTATTAGATCTTTGACTAATAAATTATGATTGGTCTCAGAGAACTCGGTCTTCTGTGTATTGCGTCACGACCCCGGGCACCCAACCCAAACTGGCAACCATCCAATATACCTGGGGGTCCTTTTAAAGACCCCCCTTAAAAAATGGCGCCCAATTGGGGCTGGAAGAAAATTCAGAAGACTGCCAAATCTCGAAAGCCCGGCGCTTTGCAGACGGGGGATGAGGGGCACAAGACAAAAAAAACCCGGTTCAAAGGTAAGATATCATTTAAGATTCTTTTCACTTCAAAAATTCTCGTGTCCCCTTATTACTCTCCCTGTAGCCGGAATTCTGGGGTATGTTATAGAC
>JAODAL010061897.1:0-20052 GCA_025379985.1 Phyllomedusa bahiana | reverse complement strand
ATTTTTTTGTAATCTGATTTGGGCCGCCAAAATTACAGGAAGCGCCGAAAAAGGCGCGATCTTAATAGATGATGCTCAGTTTTTAAACCTTAATTATCGAATGATCTGGAAATTTCGATCACCATAAAAACCTTGCCGATTTCAACTTTGTCGATAAAAATCGCTCAACACTAGTCTGCACACATAGGGCGACATGTATAAACACAGCTGCGCCAGAATTCTGGCCTCAAAAAGCTGTAGTAGACCAGTTCTATAGCTGTATAAACAGGCGTACTCCAAACTTTGGAGCGATAAGGGCCCTGGTACCGCGCCAAAGACACTTTTTAACGTGCCGAAGTTTAGGGGAGTTCTGGGGGCATCACACCCCAGTAGTAGACACATTTATGATTATTTGACACCAAAACTTTGGTGCAGAACAGTTAGAACAGCCAGTTGTATGAACTGCAGAAGAACAGGTTTATACATTCTGGCGCAGTTTATACTACCTTAAAGCGATTCAGAACTGGTCTATCAGTGCCAGAATTCATACATGTCGCCCATATTCTTTTTATTGTAATGGGTAAAAGGTGCAATTTATCAAAGTTGCAAAAAGGGATAATTACTGGCTTTCAGGCCAAGGCTACCAGTATTTCTAAAATTGCACAGATTGTGAAGTGTCCATGTGCTACGGTGGTGCTGCTGTGTTGTATGTGTATATTAAGTCAACAAATGGCACCATTTTGAATAAGGGATGTGGAAACTGCTAAGCACTACATGCCAACTACAAAGGTGCACAAGTGTGGATAAGCACTATACAGTGGAGCAGCTCAAAACAAACCAGGTCGATGCCAGATGAGTAAAACAACAATTCAGCAAACCATACTGCATAGGGGGGCTCTGGAGCAGTTGAATGTCACTTCATCTCTGCTAACAAAGTTGAAGATGTAGAAAAGGTTTCAATTTCCATGGCAGAATCAGAATCAGGCTTCCACTAATTGGCAAAAGTTTGGATTTTCTGATTAGTCAGATTTTCTGCTTCATTGAACAGATGGACAACAGATGAACAGATGAAACATCAGAGAACAAACACCCTGCAATCATTGCTGGAAGAACACAAGCTGATGATGACAGTTATATCTAGGTTATATATTTGAGGCATTCCTTAGGCCACTCATGTATGTGGAAGGCAGTTTCAACTGATTTGGGTATGACTCCATACTTGCAGATCATGTACACCCATACATGCTGAGTGTCTTCTCTGGGGCAGATAAGGTGTTCTGGCAAAACAATGCAACATGTCACATGGGTAGAAATGTCTGACACTGGTTGGAAAAGCATGACCAAGACTTCAAAGTACTTGTTGCGTCCGGCGCCCGCGATCCCTCCTGCGGGCGCCGCCGCAGCTTTTGCCCGGTCCCGGGACGGGTGCCGCCGCCGCCCCGGGTGTCGGGCGGCGGGCACACTCGCTCCCCGGCTTGTTAATTACTTACCGGCCGCGCTCCTGTCTCCCGCAGTCTCCTGCCGTCCGGCGCTGCGCGTCCCCGTGATCTAAGGCGCGCGCGCGCGGCTCTGTGAGATTTAAAGGGGCAGTGCGCCGGTTAATTGGGAATTGCGGGCACTGCCTTATTTTCACCTGGGCGCTTCCGCCCGCTCCCTGCCGGATCTTTAGTGCCTTGCCTATGGAGAAAGCGGTTTTCCTATTGTCTTGGTCCTGATCTACCGTGTACCCTACCCTTGATTCCGTCTACTGGGCCACGTATTCTCTTCTGCTGCCCTGACCTCCTGCCTGACCCCGACTAACGAGGCCTGCCTGACGATTTTGCACCACGCTATACTTCGGCTGCCCCCCGCAAGCAAGTCACGTCAGGGGGCCGGCCTGGTAGACGCCCGCCGCAGCAAGTCCCTCCCGCGTTGCGGCGGGCTCTGGTGAATACCGGGGACCTACTTAGATTCCGTTCCCTGGCGTGGCTTACACCATCGCTTTAGCGGAGGTCCAGGATGATGGCGCACTCATGCCGTGTCCTGGAACCGTAACGAGTAAGTCCGTGGGCCATGGATCCCCGCCAAGACACCGCTTCCCAGTGTTGTGCGGACCTCTCACGCGTGGGACCCCCCGACAGTCTCAGCAACCTGGCCCAGCAGTGGCACAGCTGGAGCAGTTTGACCGCCATGGTGCATCAACTCGTCACCGCCCAGCAGCAACTCCACCTCCTCCTTGGCCGCTCCCCGCTCCGGCGCCCACTGGCTCCGTTGGACCCAAGTCTCCCATATTTGTTTGTCGTGCCCCCTTGCCAATTTGAGACGGTGATCCACGTGCAAGGGTTTCCTCACCAGTGCACCATGCACGAATCGAGTTTGATGGGGACCAATTCTTGTCAGAACGATCCAATGGTGTCTTTGTGGCTCAGCCTTGTTGTCCGGAAGGCCCTGGCCTGGGCTACGCCTCTATGGACAGGAGCATCCGGTGACTGCGGATCTGCAGGCGCCCCTATCCACGCTGAATTCCGCAGTGTACATTCGAGGAACCAGTCTCGAGCCTCTTACGGCGGAACGGCACTCTTGAAACCTACGCCAGGTGAAAATTCAGTCGTATAGTACTCATGTACAGTTTCGCACCCTGGCATCAGGAGCTTGTCCAGAATGATCTCGCTACTATGGCCGGGCCCTAGCGCGCCACCTTAAGAAAGGCCTTTCCACGTTCAAGGACGCCTTAGCCGCAAGAGATTTTGCCATCCTCTCTAGAGGCGATTAATCCACCTGGCCACACGCATTTGACCGGCGCTTCACAGAGAGGCAAGAAGACTCCGCCAAGATCGCTACCTGGCGCGAACCCCCCGCCCGACTGCCACGCCTGGCTCCGGTATTTCCAGATACCCCCTCTGCCTTTATTTCTTCCCTCCATCTGAGGAGAACCCATGCATGTGATCAAGTCCACATTCTGAGCAGGAATTACCCTCGGCGTGCACAGAAGCTATGTCTGTACGCGCAGTATCCGGATCAATTTCGTGAGGAGCATGTCCCGCTTCGCCCCCAACGTCCGGGAAAAACGCCCCGCACTCTAGCTATGTAGAGGGAGGCATCCCTAAGTGAGCAACTCTTCCTCTCCACGCCTGACTATGCCGGTGGAGATCAGGACCGACTCCGTTTCTTGTAATCCAGGCTTCCTGCTTCCTGACTCCGTTCTGCCGGGAACTGTATACAACTCCGCCCTTGTATCCCGTTACCATTCCTGTGGTTAGTCTGGAGAACCGTGGTGATATCCGCCGTCACAGGGGAGCTGCTTGAGACGCCATCCGATACAGGACCCAGCCGGTGACCCTCCACGTGGCATCCAGCAAAAGGAAAGATCTCCCTCTACGTGTTTGCCTCGGTCTTACCACTCGATACTGTTGGGGGCTCTCCGAGGCTGCAGCGCATGCCCTCTACGCTTAATTGGAATGACCGGCGAGGTCGTCCGCGCTGGGGACCCAACTGCTGGTACTCTTGTCTGGTGGCCACCTCGCCGTGTGCTCCGTTCCTCCACAAAACCGACCCTCCAGGCCTCTGCCAGGATTACCTACGGAATACCAGGATTATGCGGACGTCTTCTCGGAGAAGCATGCCGAGATCCTTCCGCCTCATCGGCCCCCTATGACAGCCCTATCGATCTACTGCGGGGAGCCAGTCCACCTAGGGCAGGGTTTACCCACTCTTCGGTACCAGAGGACCCAGGCCATGTCCGACCTACTATTCAGGAAAACCCTTTGGGCCAAAAAGAAGGGCTTTATTAAACGCAGTCCTCCTCTCCCCTGCGGGGGCAGGATTTTTCTTCAAGCAAAAGACAGATTGGTTATCCTTACGGCCATGTATCTACTATCGGGGTCTTAACAGATCACGGTGAAAAACCGCTATCCCTAGCCGCTGATCACGGAACAGTTCTGACCTGCTTTCGCGGGGCAAGAATTTTCCCTCCAAGCTTGAACCAACAGGAGCCTACAACCACATCCGCATTCGAGAGGGATGAGTGGAAGACTGCTTTTAACACATCAAAAGATTACGGGATTGGACACTTTGGCATTCTAGTTCAAGCCCTTCGTTTGTGCTACGCCCCAGCAGTCATCCATGAATTTTGAACGATATCATCCGGGATCTCCTTTAACTCACGTTGGGTTGTGGTCTATCTAGACAGAAAGCAGACATTCAGTGTACTCAGCCGATGAAGGAAGACACCTCGCTCTCATGTCCGCCTGGTATTGGAGCGGTTACGTGCCAACCACCTCTACGCTAATTGGAGAAATGTCTCTTCCACCAGACATGCCTCCGTTCCTTGGTTACGTCATCTCGACCGCGGGTTACAGATGATCCAGCCAAGCAGTCGGCTTGTCTTGCCGTGCCCCGGCCTGTGGGCCTACGAGCTATACCAGCGCTTCCTGGGTTTCTCGAATTATTACCGTCCAGTTTTCCTCATTATTCTACCTTTGGTGTCACCTATCAAAGTGAGCACATACCAAGAAAACTTCCAATACTAGGCAGTGGGCCGCCAGAGCCGAAAAGGACGTTTGAGCTCATCTTAAGGCAAGGCTTTCGCCTCGGCGCCCGTCTGGACCAGACCGGATTCCGAGAAACAATCTTTCTGGAGGAGTTGGACCGCCTCCTCGGTCGGGGCTGGCGCGATTCTTATGCAGAAGGGCCCTACAGGCAAGATGGTCACCTGTGCTTTCTTCTCCAAGACTTTCTCCCCTGCGGAGAGAAATTACACCCTCGGAGACCGGGAGTTTGCTGGCTATCAAGCTAGTCCCTAGAGGAGAGCCGTTATCTTCTGGAAGTGCTC
This sequence comes from Phyllomedusa bahiana, assembly GCA_025379985.1. NCBI lineage: Eukaryota > Metazoa > Chordata > Amphibia > Anura > Hylidae > Phyllomedusa > Phyllomedusa bahiana. The sequence continues at coordinate 15,263 of JAODAL010061897.1, read as the reverse complement.
ACAATCCCTCAACCATTTTTCTCCGACTCATAAAAATCTTCAATCCTTCAATCGGCCCAACCCTAACCCACGTCAACCAGGTGGTCCTGTTCTCTCGCCTTCAATATTTCAGAACATTTTCCGGCAGCAGAGAAGAACAACAGGGCCGATTGCGCTCCACCCGTGTCACCGATGTGTGGGTAGGAGGGTACGCCCCAGCATATAATTCCCCTGAACAGCCTATCTCGAGGTGGTTCCAGTAGATCAGCGTAAGGTTCCTCCAGGGAAAGACTACTTATGTCCGTCCTGCGCTCTCGCAGGAGAATTTGAAATGGGGACAAACGGTTCTCGTTGTGGCTGCCACCCAGGAGCACGTAAATCCATCCTCCCTAATCTCTCGTTTTACTGGAGACCGAAACTTGCAGGGACATCAGGATTTCCGTGAAGTCCTTGCAGTTACTTGTGTTCTCGTAACCAAACGCTCACTCGCCACAAACCCGAGGTTTTGCTTACCAATCCCCCCCCCTGCCCATCCCTAGGGCCCCCATGGACTCTTGTTGGCAATGGATTTCCGTCACGGATCTGCCTCCCTCTTTTCGGGCAACACGGTCATCCTGGGTGGAGGTATCCGAGGACCGTTATTTTTCGAAGATGGCGCACTTCATTCCGTTGCCAGGGCTACCCTCTGCACCCCAGGTTGGCCAACCAGTTTTTTCTCCCACATCTTCCGCCATCACGGACATCCGCAGCACATTGACTCGGATCGGGAGTTCCATTTGTGTCGCGGTTCTGGGCGGGCCCTCTGCTCTCGGGTTGCAGTGAACCTCGACTTCTCTTTCTTTCTCTTCCGCCACACACCCGCAGACGAACGTCCAAGTGGAGAGGATCAATCAGAATCTGGGAGAGCTATTACGACATTTTCTGTCTCGGCTCGACAGATGAACTGGGCCAGCTGCTTCTTTGGCGGAGTTTTCCTATAATTCCCTGGGAGGTCGGAATCCACTGGTAACTCCCCAATTATTCATCGTCTATGGCCAGCATCCCCGCCCTCAATTACATTGTCCCTCCATCAACGGAAGAGCCAGCCACCGGTACACTCATGCCCAAAGATCTGGTGTCCAAATGGTAACAGACGCGCCGAGTCTCTGCACATGCATCCGCCACGTATGAAGTCCCAGACGGACAAGAATAGAAGACCCTCCCCAGTGTTTTCGCCTGCATAAGGTCTGGCTATCGGCCAGATATAACCGGCAGAAGATCCCTTCGTACAAATGGGGCCCCGTACTAGGACCCAGTTTGAAGTACTCGCGCCGCATCAACCCGCTGCCTACAAAACTCCGGCTCCCACCCCACAATAGCGTATCTCCCAACTCTTTCCATGTCTCCTGTTGTAAGCCGGAGGTCCTAACCGTTTTTTCCCCGAGGAATCAGCCTGTCCATACTTCGGAAGCGAGGCCTCCAAACATCTTCCACTGTAAATGTTATCCTAGACAAGTAAGACCATCAAAGGTGAAGGCGGTATTTCCTGAACGAGAAGGAGTTTGGCCTGATGGAGAGATCGTGTATGCCGGAGGACCAACAACAATGGACCGAGATTTTGCTGCTAGATTTCTCCCGGCCAGGTAAGAGGGGGAAGGGCTAAGGTGGGGTACTGTTCTGTCCGGCCCCGCGATCCCTCCTCGGGCGCCGCCGCATGCTCTGGCCCCGGTCCCCGGGACGGGTGCCGCCCGCCGCCCGGGTGTCGGGCGGACGGGGCACACAATCGCTCCCCGGCATGTAATTACTTACCCGGCGACCGCATCCAGTCTCCCCCTGCAGTCTCCAGCCGTCCGCGCGCGCAGACCCTAGTGATCTAAGGCGCTCAGCGAGCGCCGGCTCTGTGATGATTATTAAAAGGGGCAGTGCGCCGGAAATTGGTTAAATTTGGCCGGGCACTAGCTCTCTATTCAACCTGGCGCTTCCGCCCGCTCCCTGAGCCGGAAATCTATAGTGCCTGCCTATGGAGAAAGCGTTCCTAATTGCTTGTCCTGATCTACCGTGTACCTACCCTTGCTTCCGTCTACTGACGCACGGTATCTCGCTGCCTGCCCTGACCTCCTGCCGACCCCGACTACGAGCCTGCCTGCCTGACGATTTTGCACGCACAGCTAACTTCGGGCTGCCACCTAGCAAGCAAGTCACACGTCAGGGGGACTGCTGGTAGACTCCCGCCGCAGCAACGGACCATCGCCGCTTTGGCGGCTGGCTTCTGGTGAATACCGGGACCTACTTAGATTCCGTTCCCTGGCGTGGCTTACACCATCGCTTGCGGTGGTCCAGTGGATCCACTTCCGTGTCCGGAACCGTAACAGTACTACTATGGCCCCCTAATTCTGCATACTTAAACCCACTTGAGCATCTGTGGGAGCACTTACTGACAAACTCTGGACCTTGCTGAGTCACTCCCAACCCATCTTGCTGATTTCCTTGTTGGTTGTTATAATAATGTGACTCAACAGTGTATTTACAAAAAATAACAGTGTAAACCTAACAACAAGTATAAGTTCAAACAAGCTATGATTTTGGAAGAATTTAAGTATTTAAACATTGGATATCATAGAATCATATGTTATCTATCTGAATTATCTATCTAAAGGTAAGGACTGTTCCTACCACTAGGATGCCTAATTATGTTATCATCCATCATTAGCCAATTCCCTCAATATATTGCTATTCCTACAAAAGTATGTTCCTAAAATCTATTCTTACTTGAAGGACTGACAGCATTTTTTTACACATCTCATAGTATGTTGAGTGAGGATATCATTTTGTGTTTGTGATATCATGTCACTATAAATGTGTATTTCACATACAGAGGGTTTGAAAGCCATTAAGTAAAGGCTCAAGTTATAAAAGGGGCAGTACAATCTTATTGTTGAAAGTATTGCCTTCTGCCTAAAAAGAAGCCATTGTGATGGAGTGATGACACTTTTAATGATCAGCATACCAGCGCTGTGATGCAGGCTGCATGTATGCTCACTTGCACTGATTTGTATATTAATTATTGGGCAGCAAAATATATAATAACAATGGTCCTTCTTTTTAATAATCTACTATCATAGAATACATATACTGATGACTCTTTCATCCTTCAGAGGGGGGCTAGAGCTTAATTTAATTATTTTATCAAGTACATTAATGAAAACTTAATCAAACATGGGTAAGAAAAAACATGGACCGGACATGCATATACAGACCAATACAATGAAAAAAGTGCACTCGTCGAGAGCCAAAATTGCTATTTCCTTTTAAGATAGGTATCCTACACTAATAGTGGTAGCAAGCATGCACCAACCACTTGCAGCTACAACAACACCAGCAAAGCCTAGCTTTCGGTCAACTTACCTCAAAGACAAAGTATCACAGCAACAATGGCCCCTACACAGAACCAATACCACAAAGAAAGAACCTCAAATACTCACCTTTACATGTGGTCCCAGCAAATAGACTGAGAGAAAATAGGTAGTAACTTTTATGCAGTTTCCTGCTTATTAAAAAAAAAATCTGGACCATGTTCCAGTACTAAGGCAAAACAACATGAGCATTTGTGACTCTTCTTTTTGGTTGTGCGACTGTGTGGCAGCCCTTGTTACTGTGATGCAGTGGAGCATTATTTTGACCCAATCCAGGGCCTGTAGCAGTGTGATAGTAATGCCGACACGATCTTTCACCTTGCTGTTGATGCCATAGCTGCGACGTTGGTCACCAAGCAGTGCTACACCTGTTAGTGTAGGCACCCACATAAAAGAGATTGCTGTGAAATGGTACTCTGGGTTACACATTTTGATCAAAATGTAACAAAGTGCCTAGTGTTCACTTTCATACACACTTTTGCTTAGCAATAGATCGATGTATAACACATGGATTACCCCCATATTTTTTTCTAAAAGTAATAATAAAATAAAAACTGTTGAAATTTTAAGAAAAAAAAATAATACAGAAAGGGCCCTTTTAATCGGTTTTTTTTATGTTGAAATATATAAATAAACAGGGGTGTAGCTAAGGACTCATGGGCCCTGGTGCAAAACCCCAAACCCCCACCCCCCCAACCCAATTGGGACCATTTTTTTCAACTACAGGTTCCCTATTTGAAGTGGCGTGCGTGGTGTAGCCGCAGCAAAAAAATTTTTTAAACAAAAAGGGAAATTTGTCCAATTGAAGAAAATTCATTTCAAATAGAGCCAAAGAAAATCAAGGTATACAGTCAAAGCGTCTGTTCTCTCCTCCCCCACCCCGCCCCCCCAAAAAAAAAAAAAAAAGTTGTAAGGGTTGAACAGGAAAAAATTGTCTTATGGCTTTTAATTTTTTTGGAGTTTTTGCAGAACATTTAAATTACTTATCTGTATTTTTGCGGGGCAGTAAGTTTATTAAAGGGCACAATCAACTTATTTATAGTGACAATACCATCTAAATATTTCTGACCAAACCCCTAACCCCAAAACCCCTAACAGCAATATACAAATGATACCCCACCTATCACTGCCTTAAAATGACTAAAACCCCAAAATTATTCTGGCTAAACCATATACTAAAACCAAAAATATCAATAACAACAAAATAAAAAGCACCAAAAAAAATACCGAAACACATCCCCAATTCCCACTAAAATTATCTAAATATACCAACTTTTTTGCTAAGCCATTTTTTTCCACCATACAGTGACCATATAGTGGTAGATATTTTTGTACACAGATTTTAAAGACTGTATATTACCTCCATACAGTGACCATAAAGGGGTAGATAGCATTGTGCAGGGTTTCTGCAGACAAAAGTGTTTCCCCTGCGTTACATTTGGGAAACAGGGGTGAATCTTTTTTTTTTTGGAGTCGTTTCTCTCTTTACTTTTTTCATCCAGTCCGCCCATAAAGACCTCTTCCCCGGGTCAAAACCCTTTTTCTGCAAAATTTCCCAAAAAAAAATGTTAAACTCCAAACAGTGAAAGTGCCCCTATCTGATTATTAGGCCTCCATTTGTGCCACCAGTAGGTAGGAACACACTCCATATAGTAGTCACCCCCCCTCCCCATTAGACAGGTGGATAAGAAGACGCTTCTTTTAGGTAGGGTAGTCCTTAAAAATTAGTTAGATAAGTAGGCTGACTCTCCCTATTAAGAAAGTAAAGTCCTCCTTCAGTAGGGGGCCCCTTCTAATAGATAGAAAAGTAGATAGGGCCCCCTCTAGTAGATAGGTAAGTAGGTAAAGCCAATCTAATAGATAGATAATATTATAGCTCCCCTCTAGTAGATAAGTAGATGCCCTCTCTAGTAGATAGTTAGATAGGGCCCCTTCTAGTAGGCAGGTAGGTAGATATGGCCCCTTCCAGTAGGTAGGCAGGTAGATAGGGCCCTTTATAGTATTAAGGTAGGTAGATAGGGCCCCTTATGGTAGTTAGGCAGGTACATGGGGTCTCTTATAATAGGCAGGTAGATGGGGCCCGTTATGGTGGGTAGACTGGTGGACAGTAGGCAGGTAGATATGGCCCCTTGTGGTAGCTAAGCAAGCAGATAGAGCCTCTTATGGTAGGTAAACAGGTAGATAGGGTCCCTTGTGGTAGGTAAGTAAGTAGATAGGGCCCCTTGTGGTAGGTAGGCAGATAGATAGAGCCCTTTGTGGCAGGCAGGCAGGTAGATAGGGCCCGTTGTGCAATAGGCGGGTAATGGGGCCCCTTTAGCAGGAGGAGATAGATAGGGCCCCTTGGGTAGAAATGGGCCCCTCTTAAATTTAAGGTAGGTATTCCACCCCTCCTAACCCTTCCATTTATAAAAAAAAAAATAATAATAATAATAATAATAATAATAATAATAATAATAATAATAATAATACTTACCTCAGCTCTCCCTTGTTCTCCCACCGAACTCCTCTCAACGCTAGTTCCGGTGTCTACTAGGTGCCAAGCCTAAGCACAGGCTTAGTGCCCCGGGTACAGGCACGGAAAAGCATTATTATTGGCCCTCCATCGTGACTAAGGGGCTGAGAAACATATTCACGGCCGTTTGCCTCAGCCCCGCCTCACCATGCGGCAGCGGCTGTGACCCTCCCTCACGGGTCTATGGACCCAGGATGCAGCGGGGGGGCATGCTGCCAGTGCCCCCCCTGGCTTAGGGGCCAGTCGCAAGTGCGAACCCTTAAACCCCCTGTACTACCCTTGTAAATAAAAAAAAAATTTAAAAAACAATAATGAAAAAAATAAAAATAAGGAACTTCTAAATACAATACAATAGTTTTCAATTTGAACCATGGATATGAAATCTTCTTGAATGGCAGCTAAAAGATCAGAAGGGAAATCACATGGGTGAAAATTGTTTATTGTCAAAATCTATCATTATTAAAGAAAGATTTTTAGAAAGTAATTGTCCTTAACAATCTATAAAGAATTATTTTACTGACGTAAAATGAGAATAAAATTGAAACCATTTGTCTGACACGTTAAACAATGAGACTAATGATGTGCTATTCATTACAATTTACTCTAAGATTCATATACTGTATGTGAAAAAAACACTTCACAAAAAATTTAGAAACAGGTTCAATTAATGGACATTTGCTGGCTGGAAATCTTAAGATGAGTTTTAGGTGTGTTCCTAATTTGAAAGAAATTTTTACTCAAGGCCACTGAATTTTGGAGACATTAAAAACTTTAAGCAAGGGAAATTATTTTAAAAAAATTTTGGGAAAAATGGGGAAAAATTTCAAAAAAATTGTTTTCTGTAAAAATTTGGGGAAATTAAAAAAGGGCCCCCACTAACAGTGTTTTGGCATCAATGTAATGATGTATTGTTGAGTGTATTTATAGAGAACTGGGGAGGGCCCCCAAAAATAGACTTCTAAAGAAAAAATTGTTAGTTCTTTTTGGGACTATGTTACCCTTTTGTTTATTTAAACATAAAATCGTTTTTTGCTTTGGATAAAAAAATTTGTGGTAGCCCTTTATGCTTTTTGTGCCCCCAATGCCCGAAAAAAGTTTACTTTCACAAAAATAGGAAAAAGGAAATTTTCACATAGGACTATGTTTGCTTTATAGAAGTCTAGGGCCCCCCCATCTTTGGAATACTGTATTTCCAAAAACGCTATTGAAGGGAAAGGCCTAAGACACATTGTAACCCCCTTTGGGGCTACAGAGGGAGCCCCCATTCATGCCTTGAAGTGTCCATCTGGAAATGTCGATTTGAAAAGATAAAAAAAAAGGCTAAGGGCATAGGATTGGAAGGATAAAAAAGGGGGATATTTTTACTAGGGAAAAAATTAAGCCAAATTCAAAACCCAATATGCACCAAAAAATCTGGTGAATAAGTCTTTACACCACATTTAGCAAGAAAGGGTTTTGGGCTTGGAAAAGGGGGAAAATGGTTCATTGCGGGAAAAACTTTTCCCCCCAAAAAAATTTTGTACCAACATTTTGACAAAAATATTGTCGTAAATTAGGCCATACAATAGATAGATGTGTCCAAAAAATGTGAAATTTAAACACACAGCGGGAAGCCACTTTCTTTATTTTTTAGTGAAACCCTTTAAATGCTCCCTATCTAAGTTTGGGCCCAGATTAAAAAATTTTCTTCATAGCCCTCTCTGTGCACCTTCATTTTAAACACAATAAAAATACACTGGGAATGAAATCTGGCTCTGAATTTAGTTATAAGAGAATAAGAATGATATTTTTCAATTAATGGATTTTTCAATTTAAAAAAAACAAAATTTCCTAAACTTTGGGCATTCCCTTTTAAATTTTTTCCCCGACACGGGAAACGCACCCAACGTCCTGGGTGACGGTAGTTAATGGAAAATGGAGGCCCCCCAAACGGTTTTCCCCAAAAAACCATTTTTAACCCGTTTTGGCCCCCCTGTAATCTCGCCGTGAGGGTGCCAATTGCTGCGGTGCCAAAAAGGGGTTTAAAATAAAACGGGAACAGAGCAAGTTTTCTTCCCGCGTTAAGGGCAGGGTGTTCGGGAAAACAAACCCGCTGACACCACCCTTCTTGGGGGGAATTTAAAATGAGAAATTTTTGCTACTTTTGAACCGGGATATATGGGGGGGAAAACCCCCTGTTTTGGGGTTAAAGGGGTTAAAGGCAAGGGAAATTTTGTTGGGGGAATTGTGTTTTTTTTAATTGAAAAATCCAATAAATTATCTTTTTAATTCTGTTAAAATTTAAGTTCGGGCCCCCACATTTCTTTCCCAGTTAAGAATTTAAAAGGGGGTTTGTCTCACTAAACGGAAATGCTTTTTTTTTAAAAAGTTCTTGAAAAAAAACAAGTCACTTTAAAATCTTTTTCCTTCTAATTTCCGCCCTATTTCTGGGGATACCCCCCTCATGTATGGGCTGCATCACCCCTCAGGTCGCATAGCAAAGACCTTTTTGATCTATCCTATGGGTTTTCCCCAGAATGGTTGCATAGCTAAGACCGGGCTTTTAATGCAGTCTAGTGGAAGCCGGAAAAACACCCCCCCATAAAATTTCAAAGTAAAAACCAAAGGGAAAAAAAGGACTGAGGGAAAGATTAATCAATGTAGTGAGACCCCCCCTTTTAAAACACTTTTTTTTGGTTCTTTAGCCCTTTGCTATCATTTAAAGGCCCCCTTCTTACCTGGGGGCCCCATTGCAGGGGAAAAACAGACCTCCTAAAAAAATCCATATTAGATTCAAACAAAAAAAGATTTCAGTGTACTTGTGTTGCGAGAGTTGACAACTAGATCAGCCCGAGCTATAAAATGCCAACCGTCAACCTCATATATTTCGGACTAATCCCAATGTAAGTCATATCTGCAACTGCCAGGGCTGCAGGATTCAATATCTGTTATCCTTATTGCATACTCCTATCAGCTGTGGAAACACCTGTTTGGTGCCTGTATTTCATGATGCATTCTCTAACAGGGATGTATAAAGCAGCTGAGAGATGGATTTTAAAGGAAATCTTGATAATGCAGAGAGACATGTGGGTCATACAATCTTCACAATGATAACTTGGCTTTGTCCTTTTGCATGTCATTATATCTCACATCTCTATGGATTTCAAGGATGACACACTTTTTATGACACTGAGATTATGCAGCATAAGAGATTGAGCACTGTGCATTTTTTCTGTAGACCTTTTTGCCGTAAAAAGGATCATTTACCAGCTTCTATGTAATGACTTTTAAAGGGAATGTTCTTGCTGACCTTCCAGCTTCCATTTTACATAAGCTACAGCAAATAAAATGAAGTCAGATAGTCATGGATGTTTGATATTTCATATTTCTCATTTGCAGTGTTTAAACTCCCTTTAGCAGTCTAGTTCATGTTATTCAGTAAAAGCTGATCTAGGTTCAAGAACTGAATCTGACCATACACATTACAGCGATGTTAGCCAACTATCGGTTCTAGCTGAAGTGTTGAACTGGGGTCCCACTAGTGGAGCTCATTCTGGGGCCCACCATTGGAGTTGACTGTGGACCATCCTACAGCTACTGTACATGCCGCTTATACTCTTTCCCTTGCTTTATGCCTCTGTTTCTCTGCCTTTCTGCCTCTTCTGAGGATGCATAGGCAGTTGAAAAGCAACTTCAGCTCTGCCAGGTGTTTCCCTGTAGGCCAGTCCCATCCTACCTAGCTGGATCGGCTGATGATCTTATCTGTATAGAGGCCTTCTGACTTTTCTCTGACTCTTCCTTTGGATTTTGGCATATCAGATCCTTTGTTCTCATGGGACATAATGTTTATGGTGGAGTTGAGACAAATAGGAGTCAGGTGAAGCATTAAGTATTACTGCCCCATATAACTTATATGGTGCCTGGTTCAGGGGTAGGGCATAGGCAGCAAAGTGCTCTTGTACAATAAATGTATATAAGTCCCTTGTGATGTATCAGCTAGTTTGTCTAGAGGTGCTCATCATCAGATTAGTTTACCTAAAGGTACATTAGGTCTGTGCCTATAGGCAATCCTAAAGAAGGGTACCTGAAAAGGATATTTTAAAGTGAATACACCGAACACTTGTATATTTGTAAGTAGACTAGGTACTCTTAGCTGTAAGATGAGGAGGACACTGAGGAAGAGAAAAGGAGAAAGTTCTTAATGCTTTTTATGTCCTGTTATAGTCTGTAACAGTAGATGGACATTTTAAAGCTATAGATTGCTTAAAGTGTGGCCTACCTGATGGATGTAAGCCAAGGTATTACCCAAAGTGACCCAAATCTAAGAGATTTTATTTGGGTTGGCCTGAATTGTATTTTGGCAAAATTGACAAAAAAAATAGACCCTAAACTTTATCTGTAAATTGAGATTAGGGTTAGGATTTTTATTTCTTTTTAAACGTTTACTTACTATTCTGCGGCATTTCCAGTCTGGCAGGACTTCAGTTAACTTAATATTTGTGTTAGTAAACAGGAAGACCAGAAGTGCTGTTAACACCTACAATTCATAAACAATCCTAACCCTAAACCAGATTAAGGATTAAGCCTAAAGTAAGATTCAGGATAAGAGTAAAGAATTTGTGTTTAGAACATCCCGAACCCAACTTTTTTTTAAAAGTTTGGTCAAACAAATGTTGAACATAACAGGGACCTTTACACTTTGCTCTTTTATTTACTATGGAAGCATTTCATGCCCTGCTGTCCTCTCTTTAGCTTTAAGCGTCATCAAAAAGGGTGTGTGTTTAATTTGTTTGAACTACCCAGCAGGCTTGATATTACCATGCCTTTCCCCACAGTGTGCTCATGCCTGAGTTTTTAATCCAACACAGGTCTGTTTATGTAAAGTCAAGTAACCTTAAATACAAGGGCTGTGACTAGCTACAAAGTAGCTGAATTGTTGGCACTTCTGCCTTTCAGCCATTGTCGGACTGGCCCACTGTTGGATCTGAGGATCCTCCGTTGGTCCCTGGCTTTGACACTGCTGAGCCCCTCGCTAAAGAAAGTTGCTGCATCAGGCACTGGAGTGTCGTTACTGCCAGCCTCCCTGAACTTGTTCTCCAGGGAGAGCAGTGCTACAACTAAGTCTTTTACTGATTGGTTGAGCCTCATCCAATTAGCAAGAAGCTTTTTTTTTAACCTCCCTACGTCTCCTCTCCTGTTCCACAGCAGCAACTGCCATTCCATGGGTCACTTGCTTGTGCAACTATTTCCACTTCAAAGGTCCCCTAGGGAAGAAGGGCGTAACTAAATAGGCACTGGAGGACCAAAAGAAGTGTTAACTTTGTTAATTTAAATTGGTATTTATTTGAGGTTATCAAGATATGGGAGGAGCTTATCACAATGTGGGTGGAGCTTAAATTTGGAGAGCCAGGTAAGTGTTGTGTGATGTGAGTGATATGTGTAGTGTATATGGCCACTGTATGTGTGAAATATGCACTTCTTGTTGTATATGTGTCAAGTGTTTAATGTATTGCTGGTGTCACTGTGATTTATGTGTTCAGTGTGTAAGTGATGCATGGGGATGTATACTGTGAGAGAGTGGTGTACAGGGTATGTATATGGTGTGTGAGTGGTGTATTCGGGATGTATATGGTTGTGAATGGTGTATGCAGGATGTGTGCAGTCTTTGGATGGTGTTTGCAGGATGTATATGGTGTAGGAATGGTGTATATGGGATGTATATGGGGTGTTAATGCTGTATGCGGGATGTGTGCAGTGTGTGGTTGGTGTATGCAGGATGTGTATGATGTGGGAATGGTGTATGCGGGATGTATACGGTGTGGGAATGATGTATGTGGGAAGTATGCAGTGTGAGAATGATGTATGTGGAATGTATATGTGTGGGAATGATGTAAGCGGGATGTGTGCAGTGTGGGAATGATGTATGCGAGATGTATGTGGTGTTTGAATGATTTATGCGGGATGTATATGGTGTGAGAATGCTGTGTAAGGGATGTATATGGTGTGTGAATGGTGTATGCGGATGTATATGGTCTGGGAATGCTGAATGTGGGAAGTGTGCGGTGTGTGAATGGTGTATGCCGGATGTATATGGTGTGCTAATGGTGTATGTGGGATGTATGTGGTGTCGGAATGATGTATGCGGGATGTTTATGTTGTGGAAATGATGTGTGCGGTGTAGGAATGATGTACGCGGGATGTGTGCGGTGTGGGAATGGTGTATGTGGGATGTGTGCAGTGTGGGAATGGTGTATGTGGGATGTGTGCAGTGTAGGAATGGTGTATGTGAATGTGTGCAGTGTGTGGATGGTGTATATGGGATGTACAGTATATGGTGCGGGAATAGTGTATGTGGGATGTGTCTGTGTGGGAATGTTATATGAAGGATATATGTGATATGGAATTGGTGTATATGGGATGTATGTGGTGTGGGAATGGTGTATACAGGATGTGTGGGGGTGGGAACTGTATATGTAGGATGTGTGTGATGTGAAAGGGTGTATGGGGGGGTGGGTGGTGAGTGGGTATGCGGATTATACCGTGTGGTAGTATGTATACAATGGCAATGTGATTAGCCTGTATGGCTGAACAACATTAACAGTGAAGAAAAAGTTAATGTTCCAAGCCACTCACATCCACATTAGTTCAAAAAAGTCACCACATTAGAAAAATATGAGACATAACTTAAATTCCGATTTATTAAAAACTATCTGCGCTGGCACTTCATCGGGAAAGATTTGCTAGTTTTTAATAAATTGGATTTTAAGTTATGTCCCATATTTTTCTAATGTGATGACTTTTTCTGTGCTATTACTGTCCTTCCCTCGACACAAGCGTTTGTGCCTCAGAGTTCAATAGGCGCTCCAGGAATTCCACTTTAAATTTAAAAGTGCGGGAGAGTTTTTCCCATTGTGTTCGCCAACATCTTTAGGGAGTGTAAAAATCACCATTGTTATTTATTTTTTAAAAGGGACGTATTCTTGGGGAGAGCACCCTCGGTGTTTTTTTTCTTTTTCTTTGGCAAACATTATAGCCAATGGCTGTCACCTTACACAGCACAGATCTAAGGTTCACGCTTTTTGCACATGTTTGGAATTATCTATTTGGTCCCCTGGGGAAAACCCAGGGGGGGGAAATTTTTGGGGGAAACATCGTTGGGTTTTTTTTTCCTCTATTGTTTATGAAATGGGGAATTATACCATTGAGCCTTCCAAAAACCCAAATATTTTTGTTTTTCAGATTTAGTTGTTCTAGGTTCCCTAAGTAAGGCCCAAAAGGGGGCGATTACTTTGCGATCAGGTATGGTGTTTGCAGGTCGAGTATAGATTTGTATATTAGAGAGGCATATTTACAGCCCTATTTGGAGATCCCCAAACTTTTGGAAATTTGTGAAATTAACGTGGATGCTGAATATATGTAGGATAATGTGAATAACATTTTCTGAACTCATTGATACGGACCAAGTATTTCCATTGAGAATCTAAACTACTAACTGTGAGTTGGTCTTTGGCTTATTAATCAATATGTGTTGTGCGTTCTTTTATAGTGTTATCTTGGGTGTTTTTTTGTTTCTAAGGGATTTTTTTTTAAAATGTTTTAATAAATTTATTTTTTTTAGGGGGGTTTAAAAAATTCATCGAGTAAAATTTCTTATTGCTGATAGTATGTTTTTTGCAATAAATGTTACCTGGGATGTATGAATAAATTTTTTGTTCCCATCTCAAAATTTATGGGAAGAAAACACTGAAAAAGTTGATAGTGCGATTTGCCTTACACCAACCCTTTTTTGTGCTGCAGTGAACCAAAGGTGGCGCTCAAAAACGCACCTTCTATTTTAAAGGGGGTTTTTCCCCGGGATTCCTTTTCCTCCCTTTTCAGCTCAGGGGGAAAAAATTTAACAAATCATGTTGGTCATAACGCTGCGGGGGGAGAGGGGGGATGAGAGGAGTGAGGGAAAAAGGGACGTCTTTAAAAATTTTCCAAAAAATACATTTTCAACAGGGATTCTCTATGCAAGACGACTCATACACTGCACATTCCTCCGCCCCTTGATAGCTCCTTCATGTTCCTGTTTCAAAAGAAGTGCAAACACGCAAGGGGGCCAAATCAGCCCCTGTCAGCTCCTTGGTCGTGTAAATGTAAACTTTCAAGAAATAAGGGGGATGAGAAAAGCTGTAGCTCTCACGGCTTCCCTTTTTGTAATAAATTTTTTTAAAAAAGTGTTTAAATACCCATTTTGGGGGTTCCCAGTCAAATTTACTATGGCAAAACCCCTTAAATTTTAGTGTATGTTCCAAATACTGTCAAGCGCACTCATTACTATGAAGTTCTTGATTTCCCATAGAATGAATGGAGGGGAGTAAAACTGCACACCCACCTCTTGTTCCTGTGGCAATAATGTCGACGGAAGAGGGTTTGGGGACCATGTCTTTGAGACAGGTGTAGGTCCTTCTCATATGCCATAATTGTGCCGAGATGGAAATAGTTCTTTAACCCCTTACCAACATTTAACATACATTTATGTCATAACGTTGGAAGGGGTTGTGGGGTCACTCACTAAAACCTACTTAAAACCCGTGGGTGGGGCTGCTAATTAAGTAAATTGGGGTATGAAGGGACAGAGATTTTTTACAGTATAGCAAATTCTTGTAAAATATTAATTCTTGTCATTTCTAGTCTTCCAATTTTATTCCCTCTGTTACAAGTTTTTTTAGAATTTGATGAATTCTGGGTGTTTTATTACATAGTTAAGGGACCGTTTAGACAGTGTTACTTGCTCATGTTTGAGGTTATCAGGCGGGGGTATGGAGAAAGGTTTACCTGATGTATACGCAATTTTGCCACAGTGGCTATCAAGGAAATTAAAACTTTCCCCCTATGGTTTCACATTCAATTTCCCCCTTGTATATTTTTTTCATGGGGGATCAGTAGTGTGTCTCCAGGTTTTGGGGGTTCCACAAGAAAAGTTTTTAAACCGCTATCAAATAGAGCAAAACGGTCTATGTAGGCATATTTGCTAAATAACCTTTGGGGGTTTTGCAAAGCTAGTGGTACTTTCTCACTTTCCCTGATGAATACCTTTGAATGTAACTGTGTAAAGGGCCCTTTTTCAGAGTTGCTAATTATTTTCACAAGCTAAAGAGGGGGCCCCAAAAGAATAATTTTCCCCTGGTGGGCCCGGGTAATCTATCCAACACTGCTTTTCGGCTTGGGGACCCGGTTCAAATTGCTGCGGGAAAACAGAAATGGATTTTTTTTCTTATCGAACATCCCTGTTTAAAGTTTTTTTTTTTTTTTTTTTTTTTGGGGGGGGGGGGGGGGAAGTAAAAAAAAGCCAATGAAAACCGAAAAGAAAGAGCATGATGAAACTTTTCAACATGTTTGACTAACTAAATACTTAA
>JAODAL010061896.1:0-20053 GCA_025379985.1 Phyllomedusa bahiana | reverse complement strand
CTCAGGCTGCGGGCGCGCCCGCAGCTCTGGTCGGCACTTACCTTGCCTTGCTCCTGTTGCCGTCCGTGTGCGCGCTCGCCCCCTAGTGCGCGCGCGCGGTACTGCAGTCAACCTTAAATGGACAGCTCTCCGATGATTGGTTTTCATCGGGCGCTGATCCTATTTAAGTTCTGCCCCTTCCCACTACCTTTGCCGAATTGATAGTGCCCTGTGCCTTGAGAGGAAGCGTTCCGGTGTATCTTTTTGTCTACTGTGTACCGTACCTTCTGCCTCCGTCCCTTGACCACGAACCATTGCCGGTGTCCTGACCTTCTGCCTGTCCCCGACTACGAGCCTGCTTCACGATTCTGTACCACGCAACACCTCGGCTGCCACTGCAAGCAAGTCACGTCAGGGGTAGCGACCTGGTAGCAATCCGCCGCAGCAAGTCCATCCCGCTTTGCGGCGGGCTCTGGTGAAAACCGGACTTACTTAGATTCCGCTCCCTGGCGTGGCTATTATCATCGCTTGCGGTGGTCCAGAGGATCCACTTCCACAGACCGTTACAAGAACACACAGATTAGCTTATATCTGCTATGCTAAATGATTTAGTTAATACAAACCTATTGCAAAAGTGCTTATTTTTACTGTCCCCACCATTAGAGATATGATCTTTGTAGCGAGAAAACCCCTTTAAGGCAGTGCTGGAAAATAATGGTGGCCAATACTGATACTTTGAGCACAATTTGTCCATTTTCACTAATGGATGTAGTCACTTTTGTTGCCAGCGGTTTAGACATTGATGGCTGTGTTGAGTTATTTTGAGGACACACCAAATTTACACTGTTATACAAGCTGAGCACTGACTACTTTACTTTGTATCGAAGTGTCATATCTACAGTGTTATCCCATGAAAAGATATAATGCAATATTTAGAAAAATGTGAGGGGTGTACTGACTTTTGTGAGATACTGTATAGATAGATAGATAGATAGATAGATAGATAGATAGATAGATAGATAGATAGATAGATAGATAGATAGGTTTGTAGTTGTCTTTCATTTAACAAGAGCCCTGTGGATGCCGACATAGATTGTGCCCCACCCAGGGCATTCTTTATTCTCTGCCTAGCAATGCTCAGTCAGGTGGGTAATGGGCATCTCATGAGAACAACTGGGCCAAATCTGTGTAGAAATTAAGATCTCAATTTACTATGAGGAACATACAGATAACGTCTTGGTGTCTGTACTTCTGAGTGCAGTAGATGTCCATTAATTCACACATCCTCCATTTAACTAGATATAATCATTTTGATAACCTCACACTGCCATGAGTCATTGTGCTATAAGAAAAGGTATAAATACTACAGCAGCAGCTTCTGCGGCTGATATGGGAGCCTTGGTGAGAAAACCCAAAAATTGCAACTCCCCTTTTTCCCATGTTATTATGATTTATGATGCAGAATTGGGGAGTAAAGCTCTGGTTGTGTGTGAAAGGGGTATTTTTAATTTTGCTATGGACACTTAGTTTTTCCCCCTTCTTTATAATCCTGTGACTGTTAGATACATTAATAGGGGGTAATCAGGGGACAGAATCAAACAAATTGGGGGGTTGGGGGGCTAGATCAAATTTAAAAAATCCTCTCAGCACCCTGTAGGTTTGAGTAACCACTGAGGCTACATTTTTTTATACAAAATTTAAAAAAAAAAGTGTTTCCCAAAAAAAATTCAACAAAAAATTACAATCTATTAAATCCAGCGCATGCACTTTAGGTGACACCATAACCAAAAAAAACCCCTTTAAAGGCACTTTTTCACACGGGTCTTTAAGGGGCTCGATCAGAAATCCCATCGGGAATTATCAGAGGTCTGGGCACTTTATCCCAAAGTAGGTAGACCCATGATGGACCCCCAAAACAGAACCTCAAATAAGTTAGGGGTTTGCCCTCGGAGTTCGTACTACCATAAAGTGCTTCAACTTTGGCACTACAATGGAAACCATGTGAAGAGTGAACAAAAGGGGAGAAAAATTTGACGAAAGGATCAATTTAATGGCTTTGTTTGTGGTCTTTTTACCAGGGAGGACACATAGGTTTTGGCTTTGGGGCACGGGTTAACAAAATAAAAGGAGATTTTTAATCTAAGTTAATTGCATAGGTGGATGTATTCACTAGAGAAATAGCGAATTTCATCAATTTGGGCAAATGAAATCAAATTACTAAAATATTCGGTATAAAGGGGGGGGATAAAACCAGGTATTTTTTGCTGCACTTTCTAGCGGAAAAAATACCTGGTGATCTTACTTTTCTCCCAGGACATGAAAATCAAGAAAGGGCCCCATTTTGTGGGAAAGTCACTAGGTCCAAAGTCTGATTTTGGGCCCCTTTGGGCATAAGTTATTTTTTAAATTTTTGACTGTGGAAACTAATTAAATTTAAAAGTTGGCCCCATGGTCTGTTGAGGCCGCTGATTGCCCCTATCTGCAATGTGATTGGGGGGTGCTGACCGATTGTCATGGTAGCCAGGGGCCCAGCAAAGGCTTCCATCACCATTACTGCCAGCCTAGTATTCTTATTACACCCTGTATAAAGCAGGATGTAATAGGTGAAGCATGTTAGGGGGCCATTCTGCAGTACTGAAATTTCAGGGGAAAAGGATTTGGAATAAATATCAGCCCTGGCACTAACCCCCCAGCAGCCCACTTTAAAAATATCCATTTAAAAAAAAATCCCCCCTTGTTCCCCGCGCCTCCCCAAATTTTTAAAAATTTAAAAAAAACACTTTTAAAGCGGTTTTCACACGGAGCGTTTTTGGTGCTTTTTTTTAGGGTTGTTTTTGGTGCTTTTTTTTGTGCAAAAAAGGCAGAGCAGTTTAATCTAAAACCTTTCTGCAAAAAAAAAAACGATCAAAAAATCACCAAAACCGCCCCGGTAGAGCTCCCTACCCCACGGGCAAGAGAGAAACAGTGGGGGGCAGAGAAACCCCTATCCACAGAGTCAGGTGGCACTTGCTTTACAATCAGGGACAACCCCACTAAACACTACATAAGCACCAACATAACCTACAACCAACCCATTTCCCCAGTAGTCGGGGGTCACCATCACATTTAATACAGCACTGATTAACACAGAAGTAAAAATTTCCCCCGACCAGAAAGGGCTCCAAAGGGGGGACGTTTTTCTCTGATGGGAGTTGGGCTTCTTTCTCCCTTTTTTTCTTTTGGCCCCCCCCAAAACCCCCATGATTTCTTCCCTGATAGTCGGGTTTCCCCTTTTTTTTTCTTTCTTTCCCTCCCCCTACAGCTTGGGGGGTCCCCCTTTTTAGTGGTCACTACTCGTCCCCGTAGAATTTACCAAAAACATCTTTTGACTCCCTCTCTTCCGCACTTTCCTATTCAATTCCCCCAAAAAGCGTTTTGTTAAAACCCCTTTAAAAAATTTGAAAAATTTTTAAAAAAGTCAGATTTAAATGGCAAGTAAATTAGGTAGACCCCCATTAGAGGAAACAGGGCCCCTTTCCCCCATTAAATTTTGGGAGGTAGGGCGGGGCATACCCCAGTAACTACCCGGTTTGCAAGGGATGCCCCATTAACTAGCCAGGTTTTGCTGGGGCTGTCCCCGTAATCGCCAGGTACGGTAAGGGGGCAGTAAATTTAAAAACGTCAGGGGCCCGTAAAGTAGGCAGCAGGGGAAAAATTCTTTTAGCTAGGCAGGGGGCCCGGGGGTATTTAAACCAGGCAGGGCCAGGGGGGATTTAGCCAGGCAAGGGGGAAGGGGGGAAATTTGCCGGCAGGGCCAGGGGGAATAAGCCGGAAAGGGGCCCCGGGGGGGATTTAGCCAGGAAGGGCCCCGGGGGTAAATAGCCAGGAAGGGGCCAGGGGGTATATAGCCAGGAAGGGCCAAGGGGGGGTTAAGCCAGGAAAGGGGGCCCGGGAAATATAGCCAGGCAGGGCCGGGGGGATTTTGCCAGGGAGGGCCGGGGGTAAATTTTGGGCCCGGCCGGGCCAGGGGGTATTTAGCCAGGCCGGGCCCCGGGGTATAAAGCCAGGGGAGGGCCAGGGGTTTTATTTGCCAGGCGGGGGGCCCGGGGGGGGAAAAAGGCGGGCCCGGGGGTTTTTTTGGGAGGCCCGGGCCAGGGGTATTAGCCAGGCAGGGGCAAGGGGGTATAAGCCGGAGGGGCAAAAGGGGGTTTTTTTGCCAGGCAGGGGGCCGGGGGGATATAGCTAGGGGAGGGGCCAGGGGGGATAAAAGCTAGGGGGGGGCCGGGGGATATAGCCCCGGGGGGAGTATTAGCTAGGGAAGGGGCAAGGGGGTAATTTGCTAGCCAGGGCCCAGGGGGATATAGCCAGGGAGGGGGTATATAGCTAACAGGGGCAAAGGGGGGGATAGCTAGCCAGGGCCGGGGGGGTATAGCCAGGGAGGGGCCCGGGAGGATTTAGCCAGGGAGGGCCAGGGGTTTTAGCCGGCGGGGCCCGGAGGGAAAAAAGCTAGGGAGGGGCCGGGGGATATAGTTTGGGGGGGCCAGGGGGGGATATTAAACTAGGCAAAGGGGGGCCCGGGGGATATAGCTAGGCAGGGGCCCGGGGGCGTTAGCCAGGCAGGGGCCAGGGGGATATTGCCAGGCAGGGGCCAGGGGGGTATAGCCAGGCCGGGGGCCCGGGGGGTATAGCCCGGCAGGGGGGCCCAAAGGGGGGTAAAAGGGCCCGGGGAGGGGCCCGGGGGATATAGCCGGCAGGGGCCCGGGGGATTTAGTAGCCCGGGGGCCCGGGGGATTTAGCCCGGCCCGGGTAAAATAACTAGGGGGGGCCCGGGGGATATAGCTAGCAGGGGCCCAGGGGGATATAGCCAGGCAGGGGTATAAAGCTAGGGGGGCCAAGGGGGGTATAGCCAGGCAGGGGTTTATTTGAAAGGAAAGGGGGCCCGGGGATATAAACTAGCCAGGGGCCCGGGGGATTTAGCTAGGCAGGGGGCCCCGGGGGGTTAGCCAGGGAGGGCCAGAAAAATATTTAGCTAGGCAGGGGCCCCGGGGGTTTTAGTTTGCCAGGGGCCCGGGGGGATATAGCTTTGCCCGGGCCCGGGGGATATAAACTGGCAGGGGCCCGGGGGGATTTTAAACCCGGCCCGGGTTTAAGTAGGGGAGGGGCCAAGGGGATATACCAGGCAGGAGTATAAAGCTAGGCCCGAGCCAGGGGGGGTATAGGGGCCAGGCAGGGGGGGAAGGGGGGAAAAGAGGTTTCCCGGGGAGGGGCAGAAAAAAGTAGTTAAAAAAAAAATTAAAAATCTTAAATCAAACCCTTTTTCTTTCCCTCCTTTCTCCAAGTCCTCCGGGGGGCGGCCGCCACCCCGGGGGGGTGAGGGGCCCCGGGCAGGGCCGAGGGGGGGGGGCGTCATCACAAACCGAGGCCCGCCCCCGGGCCCCCTTTGGGAAACTGGGGCCCCGACGGGATCAATTGATCCAAAATGCTCAGCCCCCGGGTTTCGGGGTTTCAACCCCGCGGGGCAGGCGGCGCCGGATTTGGGTGCATGGTTGGGGGCAGTGGGGCCCGGGCCCTTTCACGAGGGGGGCCCGTCGGCCCCCCGCCAAAGGGGTCCGGGGGGCATATGCGACCATTGCGGCCCCTGTGGGCTTTTCGCCGGGGACTTTTGGGGCCCCAAAGGGGGGGGGTAACAACCCGGGCCCCTCGGGCGGGGGCTTTCCCACCCGGGCCCCGCGGGGCCCGGACCCCAAACGGCCCGGGCCCGGGCCCGTGCCCGGTTTGCCCAAAGGGCCCGTCGGGCCCACTTAATTTCAGAAGGGGTGTACCCAAACGTCATCCCACTATGGGTCAAGTGCCCCAGGGACCCAAAAGAAAAAGGGGACCTTAAAAGGGGATTTCCCCAAGGGTATTTTTTTGTTACACACAATTGCTATCGCCCTGTCTGTATAGGTCTGACCTATTGAAATGTAACATTGCTTATCCCAAAGTGGGGAGCACTGAAAGGGAATAAAATTCCCCCAAAAACCCAAATTTTAATTTTTTTTTTGGGTCCTTTCCTCCACCCAAAAACTTTTGGGAAAAAATAAATTTATCAAAAATGTCCCTGCATTCAAAATGGGGAAAAATAAAAACTACATTTCACTCTACCAAAAACAAGCCCTCAGGTCCATAGAAAGAAAAATAAAAAATGTATTGGTTTCAGAATATGGCGCTGCAACACACATTTAAAAAAAAATAAAAAAGTTGTAAAAAAAATAAAAATTCTGTTTGGGGATTGCAGAATAAAGATAATGTCATTTATACCACACAGTAAAACCCCATAAAAACAAAGGGCGACATGAAATTGATTTTTGGGCTTAAAAGGGCCAATTTTTAAAGCGCAATAAGAATATTTGGTAAAAAATGTGCCCTAAATTTATAAACCTGCTCACGTGGGTCATAAATCGGGCCCCACATTCTACGTTTAAGATGACAATTCTGGCTCGGGGAAAAACCACTTTTTAAAGTGCTCTCCCCTGTCCCACATTAATGCCCCTGGAAATTAAAAAACCGTACAAAGCTAAAAATGGGGGAAAATTAAATAGGGTTCTAGTGCCCCCCCCCGGGCCCCCCCGAAACCCCCCAAAAAACCCGGCACATTACAAAGTGCCGGGGAGGGCTCTGAAATGCCCTTAATTTTGGTTTGGTTCGGGTAAATTTAAAAGGGTTTTTTTACCAAAATCTCATTCATACCCCTTTGAAACCAGCTCTTCAGCTCTGTGTGCTCAAAAGGGGGCGTGTGTTTTTTGTTTGAAATTGCCTATCAGGGAAAACCCAGCGGGGAGGGACATCACCAGGCCATTCCTCTCCTAGTCCAAAAAAAAAGGTCTTTTTAAAGGGTAAGGGGTTTTGAGTAGCTGAGAGTTCTAATTTTTTGCCTCCATCCCACAAGGGTCCCTAGGTTCAAACCCCTTTCGGGAACCCAAAAACCCTTGTTTTTTTGTTTTTTTCTCTCTTTATCAATGCACAAACCTCATTGAGGTTTTTTTTTTTATTTATTTGACTGTTTGTTTTAATTACTGAGGAGTACGGGGAGGGGGGAGAAAGAGTGACGGGCACCGGGGGTTTTGAAACACCCCAGTACGGGCCTGTGAGGGAGAAGTGATGCCCCTGAGCATGTGGGGCCGGAGATTTGGGGAGCTTTTCCAGCCCGGGTTTTGGTACCCCCTTGGAGACCAGCTTTTAAAAAATTTGGATCCCAAAAGGAGCGCTAAAACAAAAAGGTGCAAAATTTTTTAAAAAAAAAATAAAAGGTAAAAAAATTGTTTTGGTTTTTTTTCATTTGCAAGCTTCCCCATAAATTTTACTTTGTGGAAAAACCCCTTTTTAAAAAAAACTATAGCAAATGGGGTTTTCGCCAAAAAGTCGGGCTAAAAACGCCAGTACCATCTTTCCACAAAAAAAAAAAGCCTAAGGCTATGCAGAGGAAAAAATAATAAAGTTATCGGTCTTGCAAGGCGGGGAGGTAAAAAAATGAATGCGACATAAACAAAAATCCCTGTGGCGGGACAAATTTAAAAACTGGTCTTAAAATAGGGTTTTTTGTAATGGGCAAACCCTGGGAGGGAAAACCCCCATGCTGGGTTTTATTGTCCCAAAATGAAGATCTTGTAGACTACATGTGTGAAATTCAAGGCCTATGGGCCATATCCAGGGGCCCCCCCCCCCCCCCCCCCACCACTTTCTATTTAGTGTGGAAAAGCAGGAATTTTGGGAAAAAGTCAATTTAAAAGGGTTTGGGCAAAAGGAGGCAGAAGGGCCCCACCCTTTACTTTCCTTGGAGGACAGAAAACATGCCCTTGGCAGAGGTGGGGTTTTAAAAACAAGGGGGCCCGATGCCATCTTGGGATGTGGAGGCTCAGGTTTTTCCCTCCCGTCCCCCATCTTACGGTTAATGGCAAAGCTCTAACACCCCTACTCATGAAACCCTTTGCCAAACCCCAAAAAGGCCCCCCTAAAAAAGCCCTTGGTTTATAAAAGCTCAAGTGGCGTTTTTGGGAAAAAAATGGGTTGGGTAACCATGCTGTGTCTAGTGTATGTGGGACACAGCGGGGTCCCAAAGCATTTCGCTTGGGCCTTTATATGTGGGGAAAAAAGGGTTCCCACCTCCTCTCTCCAGCATAGTCCCACTCGGGGATCACATTGCACTTGGGGAAAAAAACCTAGAGAGCCCCGGGCCCATTAAAACAATCTAATTTCCCAGGTCCCTGAAGAACGCCCTCTCCGCCAGGGGAAACCCTTAAACATAATGAGAATTCTTATGGAAACCTTACAGTACCTCATAGTCACCCACATAAGCACTAAACAAATAAACGAGCATGTATCCTCCCAGTATAATAACCGCGCTCCGTCTCCAAACCTATAATCCAAAATCCAGTTATTTTAGTCTGAATGGTGATGCTACTGTGACTGGAAACAGCTAATTATTTTTCTCCCGCACCTACAGCAGTAATTACCAGATCTGCATATTCAGTGACGTGACAGAGCCGAGCTGCGGAGCCATTTATCATCCTGTCACAATTACTGCGCTCACTGCTTTGTAATTCATAACTAATGTCAGAGTCATGATAAAAATAACGTTCTATACGTGATGAAAGGCAAAGTCACGTGGATCACGGGTACATCATGTCCTGATCACTTCTAATAATAGTAACATTTCATATTAATAAGATTTTCCTGTAAGTTATGTAAGGATGGAATCTCCCACAGTGTATAGGATTTATTCATGTATTTCGTAACCCCATACCTGTTATTGTAAAGGGAGCTCTGGATGTGTCTGACATACAGTGCAGCCGGAAAGTTGTAGCTAACTGTTAACTTTTAGGCCATGTCCCCACTGCACCGGTTTGTGGCCGGTTTTTTCAGACGGTTTGCGGTTTTGCAAACCATCTGAACAACCGGCCGCAAACTTTTACATGGGCCTCTATGGAAAACCCGTGCAGCTGTCCACACTGTACGGGCTTTCTGCCCGGCAGTTTTTCAGACCGCTGGCCGCCCAAAAACCATTCTACATGTTCATTCTTCCGTCCGGTTTTTGGACGGAATAGGAACAAGTGAATGTGAAGGGGAGGGCTTTTCTTCGCTCATCACGGACAAACTGTCCTCCGGCGGTATTTGTCCTCTGCCGTGTAAACGGGCCTTAAGGCTATGTTCACATGGCTTAAAATGGGACGCATTTGGCGCCGTACTGCGCTAAATACGAGACATGATACATCCCAGTCATTACGGTAATCCACAGTTCTCATAAAGAACTATGCATTCCGCCTCCTCTCCCTGCTCGCACAACACGGCGAGCGGGGAGAGAAGTGACATGTCAATTATCACGGCGTATACGCGCCACTAGTAATGAATGTCTATGGTGCTGGCGAGCTGCCAGCCCCCCCGCCCCCAAGCACACAGCGTAATTGTGGGCAAAATACGTCCTGCAATTATTGCCATGTTCACATAGCCTTGGGCTCTGTCTCCCCTGCAGTGGACAAAAAACAACCTGAAAACCGGGCAAGATAACATTATTAGCACCAAAATCTGTAAAAAAAACTCCGTATTTTTAAGCACCACAATACGTAAAAAAGGTACTTTTAGCGACAAAAGTGAGAGAACTTTATTAGCACCAAAATCCGTAAAACAACTAATTTTAGCGACAAAATCCGAAAAAAAGTATTTTTAGCGACAAAAGCGAGATTTTTGCGCCGAAATCTGTAAAAATCCATTAGCGACAAAAGAAAGATAACTTTTTTACGAACAACGACACATCAGACACTTGTCTGCAGAACTGATAAGGTAAAACCTGTGGTAACACCCACTGTAAGTGGGACTTTAATCTCCTGTGTGGGTTTTCATTGAAAAAAACACAGCGAAAACGCAGCAAAAGCGTCCGGCGCTTTCCATAGACTTTTCTGCCCTGCTCTGGCATTTTTTGCAACATGTTTCAAAAGACGACTAGTAAATAGAACGAGCAGTGTAGACAGCAGGAGGTTTTTACTATACAAGTCTATGGGACAGCTTTACAGTAGTTTTTTTCAGCGTTTTTAGTAAACAAAAAACTGGAAAAAAACTGACATTTTTCTGTGCAGTGGAGACAGAGCCGCAGGCAAAAGCACCACAAAAAATAGCAAAATACAGGTGCTGCCGATATGTCATAGAGTGTATAACAAAAGAAAAAGGAAAACACAAAATGGCGAACAACCACAAAATAATGTAAGAACAGACTCATCTCTACTTGAGACCAAAACACCACAAAAGATAAAAACAACTCAAAGGCTAAAAGTATCCGAGGTGTGTTTTAGCGGTATCAGTTTGGGATACATGCTACTCTCTGATCACTTTTTAGTCCAGGAATTGACCAAAGAAACTAATTTTGGGATTCGGTATTTGTTTTATCTAGTGTTCAGGATAACGAATGTTATATTTTAATATATTTGACGTTTAGGCTATGTTCACACGGCTTATTTGCGGGGTGTAATTATGCCCCGCAATTACGTTGTGTGGACGGGGGCGGGAGCGGGGGGCCTTTCATTAGACTATCATAGACTTTCTTCCCACAGTGCGTATAGGGCCTATAATTCACGTCCTTTTTCCCCCCCCGGACGATTCGCCGAGCGGGGAGAGGAGACGAATCCATAGTAATGACGGGAGTATTCCAGCCGAATTCACCAGTTGGCGCTTTATCGGACTGAAATATCCTTTTTTAAGCCGGGTGAACATAGCCTTACGATACTTAACTTGTAATTTTTTTTTATTATTTTATCTTTAAAAAAGCAAATGGGGGTGTTTTGAACTTTTAATATTTTTTACTTTACATTTTAAAACATTTTTTACTTGTTCTTTCAGTCCCGCAGTAGTGGGTATGATCACTTCTCTGGAATAGTGATATATTGTAGAATAGTGTACAATAATGGCCATGCTTATAGAACCTTAATTGACCGAGGCGAAGCAGGAGGAAGTGATTCCAAAAGGGTCAGTACCTGTTCTTTCTTTTCTAGCATAACAGCTTCTTTCAGAACCTGGTGATGTGACAGATGAGGATACAATTTTAGATGCTCTCACAGTGTTACTCCTCAGTCCTAGTAGAAATTGAGAACACTGCGGCACTTCCACATTAGTGAATGAGACCAGGCTTTCCTCTTCCTTCATATATAGGGCACCCTTGGCCCTACCATGCTAAATTTTTTCCAAAAAGAGTATGAGAAAAAACAAAACAAGGCCAAATTACCCCCCTGCTCTCCGTTCTCTCCGGGCTGCCGGGGGCCCCATTTGGATGAACATAAAGTTCATTGTTCATGTGACAGGTGCAGCCAATAATTGGTTGCAGCTGTCACGTGAATGAAGACCACTCACTGCTTCAGCCTGATGAATGCAATGGCAGTCAGGAGTGAACAGGGATGCGGGGGTAAGTTTTATTTCTTTTTACTTATATCCATTGTTAGGGCCCAGAGCACCCCATTAACTCCGCAAACCATTTGCTTACTGGGACAATGTTTTATTATCTTTTTGGTACCGGGCAAATAAGCGTTTCCTTAGTACCCCTTCAAATGACACGTCCTCAAGTTATCCATCAATTTGTTCAAATCTCTTTCTGTTGTAGTCTTAATATGACCCTGGGGCTTCTCGTCCGGGGTGCATCGCTGAGCTTTTAAGTGTGGCGCCACATTCCATAAGCGGGCTTCCCTTTCCAATCTTTTTTTTTCCAGTCTTCCAACAGTATATTGGTTCCGTCAAACCTGGGAAAATGATGTAGCAAAATAACCACTGGGACTGCTGCTGTCATCTGTCCTCTGGAGCAACTTTCTTCTATGTCCACCATTCTGGTCCATCCTGCTGACTACGCCATGTGTAATGTCAGCATAGTCAGCAAACAACCAGTGTCTTAGAACAGTTCACTAAAGATTCCAAAAATGTAGTTTTAATGGAAGATAGTTAAGGTTTATAACCAGAGCCATGACTTCCTGTTCCTGCCCCAGCATGTAGAGACACACAGTGCAGCAGCTCCTCTCATCGGGACCTCCCAGCTACATATCTGTTTTCTAATCGGCAACGCAGGGCCCTTTGGGGCGGGGGACATACCAAGAGGGGTTTCCACAGTTAATTGCAGGCTCGCTGTCTGACTTGCTTGGGGGAGAAGGCTTTACAGCAGGGAGCCCTGCTGGGGGTAAAAAGACTTCGGCTGTGAAGAGCTGGGCCTGGGAGAGAGATAAAGCACTTCCCCGTGGGGCAGCCCTGTGTTTTGATCTCCCTCCTCTCCTCTACAAGGGCTGACAGCCACATTCTAAAACATTGCTCCAGTGTACCCGACCCCCCCCCCCCTGCTGAGAGCGGGAAGTGACTGGGGGGCGGGGGCTCCCCTTGACCCCCCCTGCTACTGCCCACGGACTGTTATAAAAGCTGCACTGCTTGCTGACACCCCCTTGTCCTCCAACAATAGAGGAGAGGGGGTTTTTATATACAATCTACCCCAAAATGGACTGCTGCCTCACCGGGGCTCACACCTCTGGGTCTGTGAACCCACCAACTCCTGTTTTTCCCCCTCTCCCTAGGGGCTGACTCCAAAACTCTGCCCATGCCTTCATCTCTCACATAACAAAACCAGATCCATCTGTTTAAGCGTGGCGACATCTAGTGGTGGCTGAGCAAAGTGCATTTACCAACTGCATTTTCTAGCTCTGAATTTTCTTTTTTTCTCCTTTCCTCGATGGACCGCTTCGTCCAAACAATGGGAAAAA
The DNA here is from genome assembly GCA_025379985.1 of Phyllomedusa bahiana. Lineage (NCBI taxonomy): Eukaryota > Metazoa > Chordata > Amphibia > Anura > Hylidae > Phyllomedusa > Phyllomedusa bahiana. The sequence goes on along the minus strand of JAODAL010061896.1, from coordinate 7,340 downwards.
GCAAGGCGAATAAGACCAAAAGGGCCAAAATTGAGCCATTATCCCGCCCCACTCCCAAAACAGCAAGACAAGTAATGTTGAGACTGTACAAAAATCGCTGAGCCCACCGCCACCTCTCCTTCCAACCCCGCCACTACTCCACCTGCCTCTGATAACACGTTTGCTAGATGAGGGCGCGATTGATGACTCCATGGGGGATTTAAAAAAAAGGGCCCATTGTGGTGGCCCAGAAGAGGGCTCCAGATATCCAGGGGGAATTTGCATGACGATGTCCGCACAGTCAGGCCATGTTTGTCAAAACCGAACATATCAAAAGCGGGCTCGGCACCGATCCCACGAACACGCCTCCAAGAGCTGGAGAACAAGCTGGACCCCCAACCGCCCCGGCCCAACGCGCTCTGAAAACCCAGCGGCCTCAATAAATGGACGATTTGGGAAAACCCGGGTCTCGCCGCAAAAACCCTGCGACGATGGGGATCCAGAGTCGGGGGGCAGAAAAGATCTAATTCCTTATGCGAGTGCCTACTGCCAAAACTCTTAGGGCGCCCAACCCTGCAGAGGGGAAGACCCATTGAATCGCCCAACCCCTGCGATCCGTGATCCTCACCCAAGCGGGAACCCCAACCGACCCATCCGAGGAACGCCCCGCCCAGGATTTCAAATACTTGGACTTTAAACAAAGTCAGCATCTCCGACTTTAAAATTCACACCCACTAAAATAAAGGGACATAAGATTTTTATATTGGAGTTTTCTCTGTGGAGGGGGCCAAGCGACATCGGTTTTCCATCACTGTGCTGGGCCCCTCTACCGCCAACACTTTTAAGTTCGCCCCACCTACCCTACTCTGCAATCTATACCCAGATGGACCCCTGTCACCCTTTCCACCCCAAAAAACTTAAAGACTCTGAGACACCTTCTTAAATCTAGCAAAAAGATGTAGGCCTCTTCCCCGATTCACGCCTAAAGAAGAGAAGCTCCAGACCCTGGTCAGAGACTTCACCGCCTAAATCACCCCTCGGGGAGATTTTTCAACTAAGGAACAACCTCCCGTTCTGCTTGGCGTGGGGGACCTCAGGAACCTGAACATTCTCGCAACCTGTATCCTTGTTCATTGGCACCCCCCCTTTGTTAACTTGCCCTTTTTTTTCCAGTTCAACTCACTGGTAAACTTGTTATTACGGTCAAATTTTATATATTAGTTTAATGATCATTTGATAATGAAAGCCCTTCCCACACAAATGCCTTACGCATTATGGGTCCCGGGGGGGGCTTTGCACTATTTGTTTTACTTGTATTTTCCTTCCTACTGTGGAAGAAAGGAAGTCCAATAGACATTGGCTTTGGGGGTTTGGGTTTGGTTTTTTGGTTCCCGCCCAATGGTGTTTGTTTTTTTTTCTTTTCGTTTTGGTCCCTTCTTTTTTTTTTGTCTGTACTGTTTTAGTAGGTCGGAGCAATGTTTGGGGGGATGTTAACGGTCTTCTCTCCCTGGGGTGAGCCCATTTCCTTATTCATTTGCTCTGCTAAATTCTTTGTACTTATCTTTATGCAAGTAACATCGGGGAAAAATTTTAAAGGGGCGCGGTCTTCTTCTAAGAGATTATGATTCTACGTCACCAAAAAAAATTTAAAACAGACATCGCCCTCCTTCAGAAATACTGGAGGAGGGAGATTTCGCAGGCTTAAGCGCCTTTGGGTGGGCCCCAGTTCTGGGCTCTCCTTTTATTAATAGGAAAAATGGGTAATTATCCTCACCATAAAAAACTCTCTTATTCTCTTTTTGCTCCACCCATGATAGTGAGGGCCGCTGGATTCAGTTCCTTTAAAGTCTCGGGAAGTTATTTCCCTCTATAAAATCTACGGTCCCCATGCCAACCAAGGGTCTTTTTATAAAACCCTGACAGACAGTTTTTCTATTTACCCCCGAACCCCTTAAAATTGTGGGAGGGGGGGTTTTTTAACCGGGGGTTAATTCCCAGGGAAATAGAAAATCGGTCTTGATACTTCCCCTATTCCCCTATCCCCTACCCCCCCCATTTGGCTAATTTTACTTTTAAAATCTCATTTGGTTATACGGGGAGGGCTCTTCATCCGAGGAAGGGGGCTATTCCCTTTTTTTTCCCCTCCTCACAATTTATGATCCCGATTGATTATATTTTACTCTCTCCCAAACCATGCAAAAGGGTGGGTCTCTGTGATATTTAAGGATTTTGTTTTTTTTTAGATCATGCCCCTCTTGTCTCAAACTGTCAGACGCTTCCCAAGGTAAAGATTACCTCGGAGATTCCCCGTCTTCATATTTGGGGCGAGGACTTTTTCTAATACCTCCCAGGGGGGTGCTGCAATTTTTTCAAGACAACCCGGAGGATAGGACGGCCAGTCTTACTTTGGGGGACAGCTAAAGCGGTCATTAGGGCCACTTGATTTCCTACACAACACCCGTCGGAAGGTGGTTGCGGGGTCAAATTAGATTGTTGAGTGAGAAGCTTAGGCAACTTTCACTGAATTTCTCTCCAACCCAACCCTGCAGCCAAACCCCCAAGTCCCTTTTCCCTTAAAAAAGAGATAGCCGGCTGGGATAGAGAGGTTCCCCGGGGATCCCGGATGCAGCTAAATTTTTCAGGTTTTTGGGAAAAAAGCGGGGCGGGTTTTGGGCCATTTTGCTAAGGGGATTACTCCAAATTTCCCAAATCTATGCATTGAAGATCATGCGGGGAAATGCAATTTCTGCTACTGCATTAATAAAGTCCTACCGAGTTCTATGACCCTTTATTTCACCAGAAACCTCCGATACAGGGAAAACCCCTCAGACGGCTTGGCCGTCGTCTCTCCCCTCCCCTTTTGGGCAGATAGGGACTCCCTTTAACCCAAACCGTCCAAAATAAGAAATCCTAGGGTTTTTAAGAACTTGGATAATAAAAAGCCCCCGCCCCCAGGGTTCCAGGAGAATTCTACAAAATTCCCAATCCCGAAGTCATCCCCTTCTAACCACCGCTCCAAAATATTTTTTTAAACAATCCCATCCCCAACATATGAAAACCGTTTATAAAAATTTTACCCAAGCCGGAAAGGGAGTTCTTCCCCCCCCTCGTACCGCCCCCAAATTAATTTAATAAATGTTGACTTAAAAAACATTTCTAAAGGGTTGGCGGAAGCGGCCACCTTTTTCCCCGTCTCATTTGCCCCCCCCAACGGGATTCGTTAAAGGGGGAGAGCCCGTCTTAAATTTGTAAAATCATTACGTCCCTGGGGTGGATCAAATGTAATCCGGGCTTATCCCCCTCCGCTGTCCTGGGGCCATTGATGCAAAAAACTTTTTGACAGGGTCCTGGAGATGGCTGGGGGCAAGGATGGACGGATTCAGATTCCAGGGGCTTCCCTTCATACCCACATAACCCCCCCCACACCGATCTATACCCCCCGGGGATCTTTTTAGGGCCTTCATTTGGGGAAGGCACTCGCCAGGGATCCCATTATCCCCACTACTGTTTAATTTTTCCATAGAGCCTTCCCCAAACCCGGCCCCCAATCCAGAAACCCCGGCTTTAATATCGGTTTATCCAATATTAAGGGCCTTATTTTTTGATGACTTCTGATTTATCCATCGACCCACTGGGGAGGTTTCCCATAGCTTTTGACTGTTACATATTTGGCCTTTTCTCGGGGGCTTAAGGTAATGTTTCTAATCAGAAATTGTTTGGGTCTCTCCCCCTGCTCATTCACCCCCCATCGCTTTGCAATTTTTCCTATATCCCTGGCGGGGGCCCCATCAGGTTCGGGAATAATACGGTAAGTCCCCTGACCATTTTCACCTCAAATTTCCCCCCTCTGTTCCCCAAAACTGGGAAGGAACTAAACGAAAGGGTGCATCTTCCCCCCCCTTACTTACTAAGGCTCATCTTTCTAGATGGACGTTCCAAAAAAAACAATATTTTTTAAAACAATTCCCATTGCTTAGACATAAAGAGTCCCCCCAAATTATACCGCTTTCATTCTTTCCTATGGAAAAAAAAACGCCCCCGGGAAAACCCTTGTAAACTGATCCCCCAAGGGATAGGGGGGGGGGGGGTGAATTTTGCCAAACTGGGTTTTATAATCTAGCCACCTCCTGCGCACGGATCGGGTTGGGGTTAAACAGTCTTCCAATATTCAATCTCTTACTGAGGCGGCGCTGGTTCACCCAGGACGCTTCCAGGCCTTCTTTATACCAAATATTCTGCCTTCCTAAAAGGGGGCAAACAAGCCCATTGTGAGGGACACGACGGAGCCTGGAAGCCTGTAAACCCCGTTCTCTCGCCCCACCAACCATAGATACTTTTCCTTTTTCTATGGGCACCCCGAATTCAAAAACCCGCCTTGATAAACCCCCCAATTTAAAGTTGGGAGGGGTAAAGGGATCTAACCATTTCCCCCCTTATTTACCCTCCCCCCAAAGGATTTAATCTCTTCAGAATTTTTTCAAAAATATTCCTTTCCACCCTCGCATTTTTTTCCTCTCCCAAAAAGTGGTTTTTTTTAGAAGTAAGGGCATGAGGCGTCCATTTTTAAATTTTAATGCTTTTGATAATGTCATTGGCCCTACTTCTTACAGACCACTCTCTATCAGCGATATGCTGGTCTTTGTAGGGGGGTTTAGAAGACAGGGGCCTTTCAGGGTTTTTGCTAATGGGAGAAGGTCTACCCTAACCCGGATCTTTCACAAATTTTCCAGGATGGCTAAGATCCATAAATTATGTTAATGAGAAGTGAGGGGCACATTTTTTGAATTGCCCCTCCGCAATTTTTGGCTTAATATCCCCCCCCATTCAGCTTGTCCAGACCGTTTGACGTCCCGTCCTAAAGTGTGGGACCCCCCGCACGGATTTTGTCCAATATAATGGACCTGGGGAAAAACCCTGAAGTTCTGGGGGACAGTCATACAAAAATCTGAATCTTTAAATTTTCGGTGTAAAATTTAACACAGCTCCTGTTCCATAATTTCCACAAACATTTTAGGAAAAACCCAATTCTGCACATATTTTTATTACGGGTAAAAGAAGCCCCCGGCCAAAAGGGTTTGGAACCAAAATGTCCCCACATTGCAGGAAGGTCCAGGTGGTAAAACTCATCTCGAAATGGACAAATCGACATTTCAGGAAAAGGAAACCCAATGCTCTAAAATTTTTAAGAAATGGCAGAGTTTATAGGTAACTTTTACACCCCCAGGGGATCAAGGGGATCAGCAGCCTTTTGGCTACACCTCCTGTATCTCTCCCTTTACCAGGGGCACTCTGGGGGCTTTGGGGAATCTGTGTCCCCAAAAATGGAGCTTTACTCAACCATATCCAAACCAGAGCCCTAAGCAGCAGTCCCTTGTTTCCACCTTTTGACGGTCTTTGGGGGCACACCTGTAGACGGAGTCTTCTCTTCTTCATAATAAAATTTCCCTTCTCGATTTTTTCTTATTCAAGGGGCCGGTATGTCCCAGTTTCTTTCTTTTGTAATAAGTTTTGTGATTTTTTTTCCCTATAATTAAAAAAAAAAAACAAAAAAAAAAATACAAAACATAAAAATAAAGCCTAACATATCATGGGAAAAAAGCAAATCAATTAGTAGACCAACAGAGCATGAGAAAGCATTATGGCATTCAAACTGGTATATACTTAAAATGTGTCATCAAAAGTGACTTATTGTTTAACTCACATTTTTATTTTAAACACATTTTTAAAGAATTTTTGGTTGTATATTTTTTAATTTTTCATATCACTTTCAATATTTTTTTAATAATTCTTAAGTCCTGCAGTTTTCACTTTGGCCACTGAGCCTAATAATAGTCTGACACTTTCTGTTCTGTAGAGAAAGATTTTCAGTGTCTGCTCATTATCAGTACAAAGAAGGTCAAACTGAAAGGAGACACCAGTGTGAATAGATAACACAGGATCCACCAGTCACAAGAGGAGATAGTCACAGTTCACCATTTCACCTCCCTGCACAGTAACTTCTTCCCAGATCACATAGTATGACTAGAACACTCTCCCATAGAAGTCAATGGGACTGAGTCAGTCTTAAGTCTCCTATGTGCATGAAGCTACTGTAAAGCATCTCTCTGACTGCTGTTAAAGCAGTGCAAAAAAGGCTTAGTGGCCAAAGTTAAAACTGCAAGACATAAGAATTCTTAAAAAATATTGAAAGTGATATGAAAAATTAAAAAAACAACCAAAAATTCCTAAAAAATGTATTTAACATAAAAACGGGACTTAAACAATGACTCATTTTGTGATGACACATTCCCTTTAAGAAAATAAAAATGTGCCTGGTCAGGAATTGGTTAATATTTTGAGAGAGGGATTCATCGACTCTGCTTGGAGACAGAACTGTGGCTTTTTGGCCGCTATGATTTAGCCATAGGATGGGGGAAATTTCATCTTGCCATTGTATTGTGCAGTCTTGCTGCAATAAAGGAAACTAAGTGATCTACAACCTGGAACATTCTGCTCCGCTGGTTAGACCATTTCTGCCAAAAACATAGAGCTTCATAGTAGACACACAAAAGTTCAATAACAGCTTTGGTCAGACCCAAGACAAATATACTAAGAGTCTATCAAGCACCTGAATCATTCCACTTCACACTTAGCTTATCTTGGAGAACCTCAGTTACACTACATGGTAGCTCTGGCAGTTACACTGTGTACAAAATTTTGTCTTCCATGCGTTCTACTATCAGAACAAATAGCCCCTATTAGAAATACTTAATCGGCAGTGAAATATTCACTAAAGGCATTAATTTTTATTGTATTGACCAGCAATGAGCCAAAATGTTGTGAATGGTGTTTTTTTTTTTTTTGCTCATTAAATACTTCATGGTTTATCAGGTTCCTCCTCAGGAAGAACAGGCTCTGCCTAATGTCTAACGATACACATCCACAGGGATGGATGGATTGGAGAGCCAGAAATGCAAGAAAATCTTTTGTGCATTGCACGGTCAGTAGACTCTAAAGGTAAGATCTACATGGCGACTCTATGTCTATATCATGACCCTCAATTGTTTGATGATGATAAATCCAGGGTCGGACTGAACCAGCAGAGTACCAGATGATCCTCAGCGATTCTGTAGTGTACAGGATTTGTACACAATGAAAATGTGAATTGTATTAGTCTATAACAGTTTGTTAGTTTAGTAGTTAGTTGTTGTTCAGATACTTACATCTGGATAAAAGCTAGATTGACCCCAATGCTGGCTAAAGGGACAGTTTCCACCTTCTGTTCTCAGGCTCAAAGCAGGGTCAGCAGAAAGCTGAATAGAAAATAAGACACAGATAACTGCATTCCTGTCAGCTAGAGGAGCCTAGAATACGTAGTCATG
>JAODAL010061895.1:0-20054 GCA_025379985.1 Phyllomedusa bahiana | reverse complement strand
ACAGTACAGCTGTGTTTGCTGGGGAAATATTCCCAAGGGATTTGCTGTTTTCTCTTTTCTGATTTACCATAAAAAGATTTATTGGGGAATTTCCCACTTTGGTCCCCCAGAATTTTTTATGGGGGGTCCACATTTAATAGCTGTGTTCTGGGGCTGTATTGATTTGCTTTGGGACTTGGCTGTGTTCTGTTTTTGGGTGGGTCCGCACTTTATTTTTACGGGGTCTCCAATGGAAGACTGCCCCATCTTACAGGGATCATCTCCCCTCCCCTCCCCCCCTCTCTCTCGTTCGTGCACGCTGCGGGCTTGTCTTACGCTCCCTTTCTGCCCCCGAACCCCCCCCTGCGGTTCTCGTCCGCGCCCTTTCGCCGGGGAAAAGAAACGCTCGGTTTGTCCCCAAGAAAAGGTTTTTCTGCTGGCAAAAACCCACCGGGGCTCAAACCCCTGTCGCAAACCCAAAACAAAAAGCAGCCCTTTCTCTTAAACCATAGCACTTTGTTAATGGAACCCAAAGGGAGGGACATTTTTGGTCCCCCCTCATTTTAATCTATGACTTTGTAGTGAGACAACACCTTAAAGGGGTTGTTCACTCCCAAAAATTTCCTCTTAAACCAAAAAGTCCATTTTCTTGGTTTCATTTTGAATTCAGGGGGTTTACTGGCAATCCCTAGCTGCATTAGAAGCCAGGTCTGAAATATAGAAAAACCAGTGCGGCACCCCTTATCGGGAGGGGAATGGAAAATTTTTTTTAGCTATAGAAACCCCCACCCATGGCAGGCCTTTTTGGATAGATCAAAAAGGGTTCGGGAAATCTTAGGCCCCTGAGGAGCTGTTTGCCCCCCAACAAGAGGGGAAATCTGGGAAATTTAAGGTAGGAAAACCTTTAAAGGAAAAAAAATTTTCCCAAAGTGATTTTATTGTTGCAAGTTTTAACATAAAAAGCAGCGATCTTTTGTAGTGAGACAACCCCTTTAATGTCTCTCCTTTTTCAGGATTCCTTTTTACTTCCTTTGGGAATTGGAAAAATCCTTTTTTACATCCAGGGGCCCTTTAAAGAGGTACCCTAAAAATTTGTATCGGGTTCCAGCAAAATACATATTAGCTAATCCCCAATTTTAAACTTTCACTAAATATTGTAAAAAAACTATCGGGGGGACGGGAAATTTATCCCGGAAACAATTACAAATGCTATGGAAAGTTGTAGCAAACCCCTCAGTTGGGGGTAGAAGATCCCCCGCAATGCTTTTTTGGTTTAACCCATGACGACCCCCAATGGACTGCATGGTTTTGAGGGGTTCAAATGTGGACTCTGTCATCTTTTTTGGGAGGTCTACACTTCGCTATTCTGGGGTCGGGAAATGAGGGAGCTGCTATGGGGGGTCTGAAACTGGAGCCATTGAGCAAAAATATTTGCTGGGTTTGTTTGTTCATGTTTTTGGAAAACCCCCCCGGCCCATAATTTTAAAAGGGAATTTCAGCTCTCCGCTCCGGGGTGCTTTCTCCTTATTTTTCCCTTTTTCCCCCTACGAACCCAGAGGTGGCATTTAGATTTTTGGGTAAGGATGTCCTAAGCAGTTGGGGGGTCCGATTAAACCCCCTTTAAAGGGGGAGAAGATAAAATCAAAATTCGCAAAATGGGGGGAAGAGGGAGGGGGTTTTACAGAGAGGGGAAGGAAACAGGGGCGTCTGCAATTTTTGTTTCCACCCAAAAAATTAAATTTCATTACAACCATGGTTTTTTCCCATACGCCCGATAGCCTATACACGCACTTTTCCTCCCCAGTCCCTCCAAAGCGCCCTTCCCTTTTCCCCCTCATCGGATTTAAGAAGTGCACACACGCAAACTGGCCAGATTTACTCCTGGTTGTGTTTCCCAAAGTTAAATTTGTCAGGGAAAATAAAGGGGGAAAAGGGCAATGCTGTGTCTCCCAGCTTTTACTTTTTTTTTTTATGAAAAATTTTAAAATTTAAAAATTGATTAAATACCCATTTTTTTGGATCCCAAAGTAACATTAAAAATCGTTTGGGAAAACCCCCCCTTTAAAAAAAGGGGATGGAAAGGGTTTGGGAAAAAAGAAGGACCTGCTCCCCAAAGGGCCCGAGGATGTAGCCCAGTCCCTTTTTTGAGGCATGGCACCCCCACAAAAGTCCCATTAGGGGGTGCAAAACCATTTTTTGGGTGTATTTTGGGTTGAACCCCATTTTTATAAAAAATGAAAATGTAATAAACCATTATACGTTTGTGCCCCAACACATTTAAATGTGCCTAAAAATTGGTGCAAACAAATATTTCTAGCTTGAATTTTGGTAAAGCCCTTAGATTAGGCCCCATCCCAAATTTTATAAAGAGGGGAACCAGAAAGCCAGGTTTTTTGACAGGTTCCTTCTTCAGGGCGAATTATACACTCATTTTAAAAAATGGCTTAGGCGCCCTTTTCTTTACAAAGTTTGGGCCCCGGGTGGGGCCCCCTTTTTGGAAATTCCCGATCCCAAGTTTTTGGGACCTCCCCCCACCCTTTTCCCCCTTATAAAGTGGTGGCAATTTTTTTGACCAAAAACCCACCCCGGTCCACAGTCAACCTTTTAAGGTCTTTTTTAAAAGGCCCTTTGGGGCAAACCCTAATGCTGATGTAGTTTTTGGTGTCATTTTGGGTTTTTACACCCCGGTGTAAAAAAGGGGAAAAAACTCTCCTTGAGGTGGAGGAGAACAACCCAAAAGGGGGGGGTAAGTTTGGGAAAGGCCCTTTTTTTCCCCTCTAACAATTTTTCAATTTTTTACAAGGCATTATGGGAAAAAGGGGGCTGAAGGGGAAACTCAAGGGCCCCTCTATAGGATGTACAAAAGAAATTCACTTTTTTTACCCCGTGTTCCAGTGGTAACAAAAAAAAAAGGGAAAATGGGCTGTTTTTGGGGCAAATAAATGGGGACCATGCAAAAAATTTTAGAAAAAACCCCGCCCCCCGTTAAAATTTTGGGAAAAATTTTTAGAGATCCAAAGGCTTGCAGAAATTTGGGGTGTAAGCGTTTACCCTTCCCCCTTTTTCCCAAACCCCTTAGCACCATTTTTCATTAGGGGGTTGTCCCCACCCCCATGGTTTAAATGGTTCATTTTTTTCAGTTGGTTTGCGGTTTTAAAAAACCCCCCACATTCCACCCTCCCCCAAAAAACTTTTAAAAGAAAATCCGTGCACGCCCCCATTTCACGGGTTTTTTCCCCCCCGGATTTTTTTTTTCAAACCCCCCAAGGGGGTGATAAAAAATTAGAAATGTTCATTTTTCCCGCCCCGGTTTTTTCGGGCAGAACAAAGCATTTTGGATGCCAAAAAGGGGGGGGGCTTAAATCCGCCCCAAAACCCCGGGCAAAAAAACCGCCCCCCCCCATGCCAAAAAAAAAAGACCAAATTTCCAATCGGGAAAACCCACAGTAATTGGTCCCTTTTTCCGGGTAAACGCATCCTTAGGGCCGCCGGGCATAAACATGTTGGCCCCTTTCCCAAACACAAGAAAATTTTCCCGGGCACCATGCCTCTAAGCCCCCCGCCCACCTTAGACACCCAAAATGATGCCCCTGCCTTTTAAAACCACTCCCCAGCAAAGTTTTTTCCCCCCGGGCGGGGAAAATAAAAAATCCCAAAAATGTTTTTATATAATCTATAACAGTGGCCCCAAAGGGTGGGAGTTGTAAATTTTCCAACAGCTGGAGAAACCCGCAGTTTTCGGAAAACCCGCCCCGGCCCCAACCCCTATTTATCCCCGCGCCTGGAAACAAACACCCTCTGATGTCTGGGAGGCAGTTTTTTTGCCCTCAATACTAATTTTCAGGGCAGGGAAACCAAAGGCCACCATGGTTTTAGGAAATTTTTGCATGTCCTAAGTAAAAAAAAGCAGCAGCGGGCCCCCAGGATTAAAAGGGCCCTTACCCTTGGGTTCTTAGGCATACATTCACCACCGGGGGCCCCCAAAATTTGGGGGGGCCCCCAGGAAAAAGTCCCTAGTGTCCCAATGGTAGGTTGGCCCAACCACCTTATTCTTTTTCCCCTAAAAGGGTCTGTTTTTAAATAGGTGAAAGTTTTTAAAATCCCGTTTTTGTGAAACCCAAGGGTAGACAAGGTTTTCCCTTTTAATACATTTCCCCCAAATTTATGATCCCAAAAAATGGCTGATTTTTTGATTTTAAAGGGGTTGCCCTCGCTAAAAAGGTTTGTGCTTTTTATTTTAAAAAAGATCTTGAAAAAACAATTCCCCTTTGTAAATTTTGGTGCCCCATTATCAGTTTCCTCCCTTTTCCCTAGATATCCCCCTTGAAATTGGCTGAAATCGGGTTCGCTGAAAGCTACAAAACCTTTTTTAATTTTCCCCGACAGGCTGACACACGGTGGGCTATAGCAACCAGACTGTTTAATCTTCCGTTTAAGCTGCCCGAAAGGGTTGCTTTTAGCAAACAGATCTGTTCCACCCTCTAATAAATAGGCTGCCGGGAATGGTGCCATAGCTACGGGGAAATTTTTTAAAAAAAAAAATTTCTCTCCAAATTGGGCCCCTGCCAGCGCTGGTTGGGTTTTAGCAAACGGGGCCTTTTTTAAATCTCCCCTGAAAAAAACTGCCCCGAAACGGGTTGCTATAGCAAACAGATCTGTTCCATCTCTAATGATAGGGGCCAGCCCCTTGGTGGGCCATAGTACAAAACCTTTTTTTGATCTTCCTAAATAGGGCTGCCACCCGTGGCCCTTTATAGTTTCGGGCCCCTTTTTTAAATCTCTCCTGATAAACTTCAGAACGGGTTGCTATTGGCAACAGATCTTTTCCCAATTCCTCTAATGATGGGGTGCCAGCACTGGTCCCCAATAGCAACAGACCTTTTTGGGATTTATCCAGATAGGCTGCCCCCCGGGGTTTTGCTATAGCTTACAAAAACCTGTTTGATCCTCCTGTTTGGTGGCCGCAGGGTTTGCTTTAGCTACAAGACCGGGCTTCTACTGAAGCCTAGAAAAAAAGCAGTAAACCCCGGCCCCCTAAAATTCAAAGTGAAACCAAAAAACAGGTTTGGGAGGAAAGATCCCAATCATGTAGTGAGCAACCCCTTTAAAAAAACTGCAAAAAAAAAAACCCGATTTTTTGGGAACTCCCCTTGGGCTTTTTTAACCCCGACTTATTTTTCCCCAGGCGGCTTGAAAAAACCAAAAACCCCGGGAAAAAAGGGTCCAAAAAAAAAAGAAGTCCCAACCCTTTTCCCCATTATATTTTTACTGTCTGTAGGTTTCTTTCCGGGGTTTTGGGAATTACAATCCAGAAAACCGAAAAATTTCCGCATCAAAAAATAAAACCCCTGTGAACCCCACCCTTGTCATAGTTCCCAAAACTTTTGAAAGTGAAAAAGCAGGGGGACTTAATGGGGGGGGCCCCGCCGTAGCGCGCCGCCCCAAAAATTTGTTTGGCACCCCCTTTTGGGACGGAAATGCCACCCCCCCCTTCAGAAAGCCCCCCCAACCCACCCTCCTAACTGCAAAAAACGGCTTTGGAAGAAACCCAGGTAGTTTGCCCTTATGGGCCCAGGTAGTACCCCCCCTTAACCAGGTAGTCCCCTTTTAAAAGGCTGGTAGATGCCCCCTTGAGCCCAAGTAGTCCCCCCTTTTAAGCCGGTAGGGCCAAATTTGTACCCGGGGAAATTTTCCCCCCTTTGTTAGCCAGGTAGGTGCCCCCCATTTTTATGCCAAGAAAGGTTCCCCCCCTTTTGTTAGCCAGGTAGTCCCCCCAATCTGTTGGGCCAGGTAGTCCCCCCATTGGTTGCCAAGGTAGTCCCCCCTTTGGTTGCCAGGTATGGCCCCCCTTTTTGGGTTTTGCCAGGAGTGCCCCCATTTTTTTAGCCCAGGTAGTGGCCCCCCTTTCTGTTAGCCAGGTGGGCCCCCCCTTTGTTAGCCGGGTAGTCCCCAACCTGTTAGCCAAGTGTGGCCCCCCAATTCGTTACCCAAGTATTGCCCCCAAATGTTAGCCAGGTGTGCCCCCCCTCGTTAGAAAAGGTAGGGGCCCCCATCTGTTTGCCTGGTAGTGCCCCCATTGGTTCCCAGGTATTTGGCCCCCCAAAATTTGGTTGCCAGGTAGTGCCCCCACCCTTGTTTGACCAGGTAGTGCCCCCATCTGTTAGCCAGGTAGGGGCCCCCTTTTTTTGCCAGGGTATTGCCCCCTCTGTTGCCGGGTAGTGCCCCCATCTGTTGCCGGGTTTAGTGCCCCCAACTGTTAGCCGGGTTAGTGCCCCATTTTTTTAGCCAGGAAAGTCCCCCCCACTGTTAGCCGGGTTATGCCCCCCATTGTTGCCAGGTATTGCCCCCCATTTTTTACCCCCGGTTTAGTTGGCCCCCCATTGTTAGCCGGGGGGTAGTGCCCCCATTGTTAGCCGGGTTTTAGTGCCCCCCTTTGTTCCCGGGTAGTGCCCACATTTTTTGACAGGTAGTGCCCCCATTTTTTCCCAAAGGTTTAGTGCCCCCATCTGTTAGCCGGGTATTTGGCCCCCTTTTTTTGCCAGGTGTCCCCCCTTTTTTCCCCGGAAAGTGCCCCTCTTTTTGCCGGGGTAGTGCCCCCTTTGTTGCCAGTAGTGCCCCCCTCGGGTTACCAGGTAGTGCCCCCTCTGGTTTAGCCGGGGTTGTGCCCACATTGTTAGCCGGGAAAAAAAATTTGGCCCCCCCTCTTTTTGCCGGGTTAGTTGCCCTCTCTGTTCCCAGGTAGTTGCCCTTTCCTCTGTTAGCCAGGTAAAAACCCCCAAACAAAATAAAAAAAAAATTAATAAAATCCACAACCTCCCCAATGGCTCCTGGGGGGGGCCGGGGCCAGCCTCCTGCCCGATCCCCTTCGCCGGGAAAGGGGGAAAGTGGGGGGGCAGCCGGGGGGGGTCCACTCCCCTTCAGCCCGCGTCCCCTTCCCCCGGGCCCCCGCTGAACTGTATGTGGGGGCGCAAAACACCGGCCCCGGGGACATACGGGGGGAAAGGGGGAGGGAGGGAGCGATCCCTCCTCCCTCCTCCCCCGAAACCGAGAGACCCCCCCGGGCGGGGGGAAGGGGGCCCCCTGGGCCCCCCTGCACCCCCCTAAGGAGCGGCCCCGCGGCGAAAGGTACCGCACCAGCGCTCTCTTTCACCCCCCGGTAATTTAAAGGGACCCCCGCCGCCTGCAGGGGGCGGGGGGAAAATCCCAACCCCCCCCGGGGAAAGGGGGGGGGGGCCCCCAAATAGCGGTACCCCCCCGCCCAAAACGGGAGATTTGGGAAAGTTTTCCCTTAGTGCACGAAATTTGCTGCACAGTGTGGGGCCCTGCTGCCTTTGGAAGGGGGAAAAATTGTTTGCTTTTTTAAACCTCATGTCCCTCTTTCTGGGGTTTTTTTTTCCCTTTTCAGAGCCCTGGGATTAGGTCATGTTTTGAGGGGAATCCAGGGTATAGGGAATTTGTATCAATGCAAATGCCCCGGGGGGATGATTTGTTTGCTTTTTTTAATGGAAATTTTTGAAATAAGCAGGGGTGTAAAAAATGTGAAATTGTTTGTTTTTCAAAAATGATGGGAAAACCCATGATTTTGGGTCCACTGAGAATGCATCAAAATGGAGGTGAAAATGCTTCAAATTATACACATAAAACCCATTTACAGTTATTCTCCCCTGACTACCCCTTTAAAAATACTCATCACCCCCGGGGCTGGTCCCCAAAGGCCAGTCCCTCTGCAATGTCGGTTCCCCAAGCTTTTTAAAAAACACAACTCCCATTATGAAATTTATATACTTTTCCCAGTGCTAAATGAGGGGAGTTATATTTTCCCCCAAAATAGCTGGGGCCCCGCACTTTCCCCAGACCACCCCCCGAAAGAAAATTTGGATCAAATGGTGCCCCCTTTAAAAAAAAAAAAAAATTTAAAAGGTCAAATCCCCCCCACCCATTTGCCATTTTACAAATAAAAAAAAACTATATTAAAAAATTAACACGTGATCGGTATTGCCCCGTACGTACAACCCGACCTATTAAAACCTTGCATCATTTATCCCTTACTCAAAAAAACCCTAAAAAAAAAAAAAAAATCGATGCTAAAAATTTTGGGGGGCACTTCACTTCCCTAAAAGAAATTAATGATCAAAAGTACTCTATCCCAAAAAAGGTTTCCAAAAAAAAGTACACTTCGCCCAAAAAAAAAGGCCCGTCACCAAGTCCCCAGGGGTGAACAAAAAAAAAATTTAGGGCAAAACTAAAAAATAAAAGGGGCGGCGCATCCGTGTGAACCTATCCTTATGGTTCCTCTGGGCTGATTGGTTGCTGTGGGTAACAAAAACAGACTATTAGGCATTAGGGTATGTTCAAACGGCGTAATTGCGGCGTATAGTATGTGCCGCAATACGCTGGGTGTTTTGGAACGTCTCTCTAAACCACGGGGGGGGGGGGGGGGGGGGGCCGGGGCCAGCCCCATAGACATTCATTGTTAGCAGAGTGTATTTGTACTTGCCAATCTCCCCATGTACTATATGATGGTATTGTACGCATGGGGGGATGACGCGTAACCCATAGCTCTCTATGAGAGCTATGGATTACCTTAATTGCGGCGCACATTTTGCCACGTATAGCGCACAATATGCGCCGAAAGGCATGCCAAAATAAGCTGTGCGAACATACCCTTATGCCTCGTCTCCCCGGGCATACAATACGATCATATCGTATGTTTGGGGCGCTTATGCGCCGCTGACAATGCATGTGCATGGGTTCGCCCCCCCTGTGCTTTGGAAGTAGGCGCTGATAAGCTTATGCTTCCAAAACACTCGCCGTATTACGCCGTGTGAACATACTCTTATAGTATATTAATGTTATATATACATGTGAGTGTATGCTGTATACTGCTATAATGCATATGTGTGTGTATATAATGAGGTGTGTGTGTATAATCCGATGGCATTTTGTCCTTGCTGGACCGTGGTTTTCTGGCGAAGATTTGTGCTAAAGCAGCGGTCGGTTTTTGGATTTGCCACCGGCCCCGTACACTTAATGTACAGGGCCGACGGCAAATTCGAGCAGAATCCATTGGAATATACAACATTTTGCATATTCCGCCTGAATTTTTACAAGACAGTAAAAAACCTGTTATGTATAGACTACAGTACGGGGTTTTTCACTGCTGTCTATACAGCACAGTGTACCTTCGGATTTTCAGCGGTTCCAAAATACTAAAACCTTCGAAAATCCGACCGAAAACCTGTGCTGTGTAGACATAGCCTAATAGAGACTCCTGGACAGCAGCTGACAGCTATTTCACCTGACACCCCATAGACCTAAACACTGTCCTCTCTGACAGCTATTTCTCCAAACCCCCCCCCTTGACTTTTCACTGCCCTCATTGCCCTTTTTTTTTTCTTTCCCCCATAGACTTACATGTCCTATGCAGCTATTCTCCCCTGACTCCCCATGTTTCCTGTCCTACTACAGTATTCTGCCTGACCCCCCTTAGACATACACGTCCTACTACGCTTTTTCGCCTGACTCCCCCCATAAAACACCCCCTTCCTCACTGACACTATTCTCCTAAACCCCATAGAAACCATGCCCTCCCCTGCACTATTTTTCCTGACTCCCCATAGACTAACTTCCTCCGAAGTATTTCTCCTGACTCCCCATAGACATACACTGTCCACTGACCTTTTGCTGACCCCCCATAGCATACATGCCCCTCACTGACAGCTATTCTGCCTGACTCCTCCATAGACATACACTGTCCTCGGCTGACAGCTATTTCTCCTGACTCCCCCATAGACATACACTGTCCTCACTGACAGCTATTCTGCCTGACTCCCCCATAGACATACACTGTCCTCACTGACAGCTATTCTGCCTGACTCCCCTAAAATCATGTCTCATAAACACTATTCTCCCTACTCCCCATAGACATAACTGTCTCATAAAAATATTCTGCCTGACCCCCTAGACATACACTTTCCTATGCGCTATTCTGCTGACCCCCCCCATAAATAAATTCCCACTGAACTATTCTGCCTGACTCCCCTAGACTCATGTTTTTGGCTAAAAATATTCTGCCTGACTCCCCCTAGAATACACTGTCCTACTGAAGATTCTCCGACCCCCCCAAGACATACCTGTCCTCACGACATTATTCTCCTGACCCCCCCATAACATACACTGCCCTCATGACAGCTATTCTGCCTGACCCCTCCATAGACATACATGTTTTTGGCTAAAATTTTTCTGCCTGCTCCCCCTAGACATACACGTCCTCGAATTTTTTTCCCTGACTCCCCATAGAATACAGTCTTCCTAAAAACCATTCCCCTGATTTCCCCCATGACTACACTGTCCTCACTGACAGCTATCTGCCTGATCCTCCAAAAAAATACACTTCTTCCTAAAAAATATTCTGCCTGACTCCCCTTTGAAACATGCCTCATGAAAAACTATTTTTCCCTGTTTCCCCATGACATCACTTCCTGGGCTAAAGGATTCCCCTGACCCCCCATAAAAGGTTTAGGGAAGGAGTAAAAGCCCTCCCCCGGGTTGCCTTTTTTGAAATAAAAAAAAATCCCCCCCGCCCTTTTTTTTAATGATTCCCCAAATAAAAGAAAAGGTTAAAACCCTTTTTTTAAAGCATTAACAAAAAAAGGTTTGAAACCCTTGGGTAGGGGCCCCCCTTTTTAAAAGCCATAAAATGCTTAGGGGCTGGGAAAAAAAACCCCAAAATTAAAAGGGGTTTTTTTGGAAAACCCCCCCTAACATACACTGTCCTCACTGACACTATTTTTCCCTGACCCTCCATAGACTACACTGTCTTCGGCTGAAAACTATTCTGCTGCCCCCCATAGCATACACTGTCCCCCTGAAGTATTCGCCTGACTCCCCCATAGACATACCTTCTCACTACACTATTCTGCTGACTCCCCATAGCATACATTCCTCGGGCTAAAACTATTCTGCCTGACTCCCCATAGACATACACTGTCCTCGGCTGAAATATTCTCCTGACCCCCTTTTCATACACCTGCCCTCATGAACTTTTCTGCTGATCCCCAAGTATACACTTCCTTCCCCTGACCCTTTTCCCTTTCCTAAAAAACTCCTCCAAAAGACATAACTGCCTCCTGAAAGGTATTCTGCCGACCCCCCCATAGACATACACGTCCTACTCAGCTTTCTGCGACTCCCCATAGACATACACTGTACCGGCTGACTGTATTTCCCTATCCCCCTGGGACATTACACCCCTCCTGGGGGTTTAAAATAGGTTTTTTCCCTGCCTAAAAACTCCCCCCCATAAAACATACACTGTCCCATGACACTATTTGCCTGACCCCCCATAAAATCACTTACTGGGGCTGACCTTTTTCTGCCTGACTCCTCCATAGACATACACTATCCTTGGCTGAAAGCTATTCTGCCTGACTCCCCCCTTTAACTTTACACTTCTCAGGACACCTATTCTGCCTGACTCCCCCATAGACTTTTCACTATACTCATGCACTTTCTGCCTATCCCCTAACATCACATTCAGTGCACTATTTGCCTGACTCCCCCATAGACATAAACACTGGCCTCGCTGACAGCTATGCTGCCAGACTCTCCCATAGACATTCACACTGGCCTTAACAGCCATCTTTTCTGCCTGACATCCCCATAAATAACCCCTTATCAGCGACAGTTTTTCCACCGGACTCCCTCATACACATACACCCTGCTCTTGGCTGATAACTATTCACCTAAAATTTAAAGGCAAAGCTTGCCCTCCCACCCCCCACGTGAGTGACCTACTGTGTCGACCCATTGTCCTGAGTCAGCCGTGCTTGGCTGATCAGCGCCCGAGACGATGGAGGTCCAGTGGTTGGACACTGGTCTTCTCCACAGGCCTTTTCCAGAGTCATAGTTCCAGAGATGTGAACCTCAGGACATAATCTCTACTCTCACCACAAAATGGGAACTGCTGTGTAATTTCAGCTTGAAGAACCTTTTTAATGATCTCATCCAGTGCGAATGTTACGAGAAGGTCCGAGGGATTATTGTGGACCTGTTGTTGTGGGGCGTCAGCTGACAAGGTTCAGGGTGTTGGGGCTTGGGACGGTGCGAAAACACAATGGCGCTTCTGTTTTTTGCCTTGGGGAGAAAAACGATTGCACAGCAGGTGTTTTGGGGACTGTGGGTTTACCGGGTGAAGTCTTTTGTTGTGATTCTGGGGTTTCACACAGGTCAAAACCACCTCTAAAAGTCAAAAATGGGGGACTAAAAAAAGAACCTTTTAAAAGTCCCTCAAGGCTCATTTTTTGGGGTTTTACTTTTCTGCAAATATGTACTTTATGGGTGAATAACCCTCCAGATATAGCAGAGCTAAAGGGATTAAGGAGACGGTATTAGAAGCCTATGAAGGAGAATAGACTGCTTTTATTGGATATAGGTGGCTACTATATACTCGTTATATGGTACAAAGGCCCAGATGAATGAAAGCAGAAGAGGACGGGTGCCCGTTTAGGACGCCATCTTTAGGGAAAACCCAAGGCTCCCGGAGGACCCGTCCTGTCCTGCATTATACAGGCAGTCTATGGATTTGAATAGAAATGTGTAATATTTCAAGTATCCTGTGGTGGCGCTGCAGGGAAAGCAATCACTTGCTGCGAGGTTCAGATCACAGCTGATCGCTAGTGATCCATGATTTGTGGCGCCCAGGCGCCATTTTTTTTGCTCACATTAGTAGAGTAGAATGCGCCTGAATCTATGAAAATTTTTTCTGCAATAGATTTAGCGCTTTCTATACTAAGCAACCTTTGGTCAGGGAAAAAAACCCCTTTTAAATGCTCTACCTTTCCAGCAGTAATGCCCTGGATTTGCCATAAAAAGGCATAATGTGTGTTTTGTGCGGTTGTAGGCGACCCCCTCCCCACGCCCCAGATCTCCGGCGCCCTTTCAAGTGCGAGGGTTTTTTAATGCCCTAATATGGGCAAGTATTTATTAAAAAATATATATATAAAAATATGGCGAACAGTTTTTGGGCTGAAAAGATGCTAGACTTCTGGTGCAGCCCCGTACATACATGTCACCCAAAGTGATTGGATAATGGCGGATCAGAAACAAAACCCCTTTCCCTCTAGAGGGTTGTGAGTTTAATAAAATTCGTGAAAGGGGCCAGGATGGAAAAAAAAAAAAAAAATCCCTGATACTTATCCCCTGCCACCTGCCGGGGCGCTATTTCAGTGGTAATGCTCATTTTGTATTTATTCATATATTTTTTATACTTTTTATTTACAGAAATCCACAACCGTCTCGGGGAGTTCTATCTGGCTGCTATGTTTTTATCCCATAGTAAGCCCTAATGGGGCTCCAAATCCTTCCTGTACCTCAAACCCCAAATGATTAACCTCGGTAAACTTTTGATTTTATACCCTTAAAAGGGCTCATTAATAAAATAGGGAAAATCATTTTTTGGGGCCCTTAAAAATTGGGAACGTTTTTTAGTTGTTTGGGGGCGCTGATTTGAATGCGCTTTTCCCCTATCAGCCTTTGTTTTGGAGATCCGCATTTCCACCTACCAGGTATTCTCTTGGAAAGTAAGGTCACCATTTGTCTAAAGAAATGTTGGAAATTCATTAAAAAACAGAAAAGACATAAATTTTAGAGCATTTAAAAAATTGTCATCAAAAAGATTTTTTTTAACTCAAGTTTTTATTTTAAAAAATTTTTTTTAAAAAATTTTTGGGTTTTTTTTTTTAAATTTTTTTTATATCACTTTCAATTTTTTTAATAATTTTTAAAATCCTGCATTTTCACTTTTGGGTAATAATGTCCCACCCTTCCCGTTTTGGAGAGAGATTTCAGTTGTCTGCTCATTTACCACAAAGAGGGTCAAAATGAAAGGGAACACCAGTTGAATAATAAACAAATCACCAGTCACAGAGGGATTACAGTTTACCCCCTTTTCACTCCCCGCAAGTGATTCTTTAAGGTCACAGAACATGACTAGAAAACTCTCCTATAGGGAATTTAGGGGTGGTCAGTCTTAAAGGGGTTTTTCCAAAATGATTGTTTCCTCTTTCTGGTTAAGGAGATAATTTTAAACAAACATGAAGCTGCAAGGGGGGAGAGGGGGGGGCTGACAGCGAGAAGCACAGAGGGAAAGTAAAAGGGGGGTTTGCAATGTTCCCTAAAAAATATTAAAAGAAAACCAGTGGATTGTCCTATACGCCTAAAACCTCATACACTGCACTTTCCCACAGTCCCCTTTAAGCTCATTTTGTTCCCTGTCATCAATAAGTTTTGCGACAAGGGGAAGCAAGCGCTTCCAAAGGTTCACCCCCCCCCCTGGCGCTGGAGCTGGTTGGGTCTAAAGCAAACTTTTAAATAATAAGGGCTTGTAAAGAAAGCTGTAGCTTCAGAGGCTTCACTTTTTGTAACACATATATTTAGGAAAAGGATTAAATACCCCTTTGGAGGGTCCCATGTCAACATTCATCGTGGGAAAACCCCTTTTAATCTCTTTTGCATGAAACTCTTAAAGCATCTCTCTGACTCTGTTAAAGCATGGGAAAGAAAACCTAGTGGCCAAAGTGAAAATGCAAAATTAAGAATTATTAAAAAATATTGAAAGTGATATGAAAAATAAAAAAAAAACAACCAAAAATTCCTAAAAAATGTGTTTAACATTAAAAGGGGACTTACACAATGACTCATTTTTTGATGACACATTCCCTTTAAAGTACACATGTAACAAAAACATGGATGCGCCAAGCGAATCCAATTCTATTCATTTGCACTACAGATTTATACACACATTAATCACAAGAACATGTAGAACCATGTAATCAAAAATCTAAATAACTAGAGCTGCTAAAAACAAAATGGATGGATTTCGGAAATCATCTTTCCCAAATAACCCAGATAAGGTTAACATTTCTAGACACCAAATATTTTTTTTTTTAAATCTATTTTCACACAACGTGATGGATCCATGTTTCGGAGCCTAAACGGACCCAAAACCCCTTCAAAAAAAATTGCGTGTGATTTTACATTGCTTTCAATCTAAAAAACCATGGCGTTCAGACGATAATCTCCATGGGGTTTTTTCTTGGTCTTTCTGATGGTTTTCCCGGACCGTTCGAAGGTTTGACATGTCAATTTTGACCCTTTGTGCAGCAGACGCCCTATTTAAAACTATATTTTTTTTGTGTGTTGTGCAGTAAAAATGCTAAGCATGCCCCTGCGTGTTGGATGCGTTTTGGATGGTTTTATTCACGCTTTTAAATTGCTTTTTTTTTCGGATCCAAACCGGATCCAACACGTTGTGTGAAAATGCCCTTATACCTACACAGCCAAGCGGACATAATTATAAGGAAAAAACCACACCTGTCCTTCCCAACAATTTTGGCCCATTCATTGAACTGGCCCACCAGAGCAAATCCAACATGCCCATACTTCTTTCCCCATGACCTTGCCATTGAGGAACTGTCTGGCAGTAGATTATTGGCCTCTCTTAAATTTAATGTACGTAAACTAATATCTTATAGGTCAAAACAATACAATAGGCTTAGGCCGCGTTTACACGGCACAAACCAAATAGCGGTCGGGAAACTCCGACCAGTATTTAGTCTTTTTTTTGGCACGCAGGGGGCGGTTTTTGTCTGCGGTTTGCAGATTCAAGCTCTTCCTCCTTCGCAACCTGTTCAAAAATGAATTTTTTCTAAGTTTTTTGGGACCGGGCGGCTAAAAAAGTCCGGGGGAAAATCCGTGCAGTTGGGACTTTTCTATTAAAGTCTATGGGGGAGCGCCTCTTGTCGGTTTTCAAACGGTTTGTAAAACCGCAAACCGTCAGAAAATCCGACAAGTAACCAGTGCCGTGGAGACAAGCCCTTAATGGAGGGAAAAGTTTTTTGGGGCCTTTGAAACAGGAAACTTAAAAGACACAAAATGGACACAGAATATGGCTTAAAAGGGTTTTGCCAGGATCTGAGTTCCTTACCTCCTTATCAGCAAACAGTAGAATATAAACAAATCTGGAGTCTAAACATGCAGGGTTGAGAGGGGGGGGTGAGCAGGAGTGGGGAAAAAGGGGGAGCGTCCAAAAAAACTCAAATAAAAAATTACAAGTGGATTTTTATACATAAGACACAGGCCATACACTGCATTTTCCCCCCAGCCCCTTGAAGTCAATCTTTTCCTTATCAGATAAAAAAGTGTTTTACGCAAGGCGGTGTCTGGTCCTTTTGGTCGTGTTCCTAATGGCTTTGGTAATAAAGGGGGGACTGAAAATGCTTAGCTTCCCGAGTCTTCACTTTTTTTTAATCAATATATTTTGAAAATGATTTAAAAACCCATTTTTAGGTTCCCAGTCACATTACATCGTGGCAAAACCCTTTAATCCCTTATTCCCCACTTTGTGATGGGGGCCAAAATTAAAAAAAGGCCCCCAAATTGGTGCAATAAAATTTTACCCTTTATGTAGACAATAGAGGCTTTTGCTATCTAGACTCTGTGTAGTTCTTGATATTTGGTGCTATTATGTATGCTCAAATATTTTTACCCCCTGCTGTAGCTTCGCTTCCTGCTTAGATGGTAAGTGCCCCTATTTCGCTAGATTCCCTATAAAATGTTTTTGCCCTGGTTTTTAGGGTATTAGTGAAGGGGGGAACGAAGCTTCTCAGAACCCTTTTGTCAAGTAGCAGCTGCAAAGATTGATCAGATTATTTAATCTTTCAAGTTTTGCAGACCTATATATAGAAATACATAGCCAGGGTGCAGCAGGTTCATGGGTCACTAATCTAATAATACTCCTAGACTTGTAGCAAGCAGGCTGTGTTACACTTCTATCACCAAGGAAGGATTCATAAAGCAAATGTGTCATCAGAAAACGACCTATTGTTTTTATATTAAACACATTTTTTATGACTTTTTGGTTGTGTTTTTTTCTCAATTTTCCATATCACTATCAGTTTAAAAAAATCCTGAGATCCTGCAGTTTTCACTTTGGCCACTAGGCCTAATAGCTCACAAAAAAAATCTAAATCCCAGTTATATATACTAAAACCACACTTTATAAAGTGTGGTTTTAGTATCTATAACTGGGATTTAGGTTCTTTTTGTGAGCTGTTTTTGACTACATCCTAGAAATGAATTGTTGTTTTTTGGTCACTAGGTCTAATAATAGTCTGCATTCCGTTTCTGTAAGAAAAATTTTTCAGCAGTCTCCTCAATACACCAACGGATTACACTGAAAGAAGACAACCAAATTTTATAGTTAAACGGTCCACCCTTCACCATAGGGGTTGTCAAGCTTTCCTTCCCCCCTGCCATGATCTAGTCCCAGGTCATAGAGCATGCCCACAACACTCTCCTATAGAAGTCAACAGGACTTTTCCTGTTCACAGGCTCCTATGTCCATCAAGCTGCTGTAAAGCATCTCTCTAAGTGATGTTAAAAGCAGTTTAAAGAGAACCTGTCATAGGTTATGCCCCCCTTGCTGAGGACAGCACAACCTAGGGACAGACCTGCTGTTTCCAGCTCTGGGTCCCTTATTCTGTAAGATGCTGTAGTTTTAGAGCATTTACCCCTCAAATCTTATTAATGAGCAGGTGTTAGCCCCGCCCACCAAAAGCTAGCCCTGCCCACCTGGCAGTTATTCACATGGTTCTACCTATTCAAAGTAATAGGTTAATCACTTTGAGGTGGGTGGGGCTCGCCTCAGATGGGCGGGGTTTGAAAAAAATGACTATTTGAATGACTTTTCTGAAAACTGTAGATTTGAGCACTTAATAGTCTAAAACTACAGCAACTTACAGAGAACAGCAGGTCTGACACTAGCTTGTGCTGTCCTCAGCAAGGGAGGCATAAACTATGTGACAGGTTCTCTTTAAGGAAGATGTTTGCACCCATAATCATATGCAGGCAACAAAATAAAAAAAAATCTACAATCTGAAAATAAACAAAGCTAAGAAGAAAAGAATAAGATAAAAATATTTATCAGTATTTGGTTTTAAGTAAAAAAATGTCGATAGATTCCCTTTAACTGTAAGAGCAGTGAGACTAGAGAATTCTCAGCCACTGGTTGAATTACCAAATGAACTTAAAGGAGTGCCATCAGTAATTTCAAGGCCCCATAAGAACAACCCTGGGGCCCCCTTGCCATTAAAAATTCCTTTTTTGTCCCCTATAAGTCTGCCAATACTCCCCCGATGTCTTCCCGGGGTTTAGATGCCCCTTTGAATTACTAATATTCCCTGATACCTTGATCCTGGATTTAGTGCGACACCATTTAAGTTGGAAAAAAAAAGGAATGCCATAGCAGTCAGTGATGGCTCTGCTCCATTGCCTTTACAATGCACATACCCAACCTTTATTTTCCCCTGATTCTGAGAACTTTTAGCTTCCCCTGGGAACACCCCCAAACCCACAAGAAAACCCCTTTTTGGGGAAGGGTTTGGGGAAACCTTGCCCCTTTTTGCCTGTTAGTAAAAGTCCCTTGGAGAAAGGGGGAGCATTGGAAAAGTAGGAACTTCAGGGTACTTGAGTCCCCCAGTTGTCTCTTAAGTCCCTTTTAGGGATACACAGGGCCGGGGATTATGGCCCATAGACCCCCCAAAATTGTATAAAGTTGTAAAAAAAGTCCCATTTAAATGGGACCCCTTTTTGAATACCAAGGCATGGGGGGGACATTGGAAAGTAGGATATCATTGTACTTCAGCCCTTAATAGTCTTTTCAGGTCGCCTTATGGATCCAGGGCCCGGGTTTTGGCTCCATAGAACCTCCAAATTGTATAAAGTTGTAAAAAAGTTACCACTATGGTACAAAATTTTTGATACCAAGGCCAAAAAGGGAGCGTTGGCAATATGGATCTATCATAGACTTAGTCCCCCAAGTCTTTTAAGTCGTTTAAGGGTACACATGGTGGGGATTATGGCTCCTAGCCCCTCCAATTGTATAAAATTGTAAAAAAGCACCATTAAAGGGACACAATTTTACTACCAAGAGCCATAAGGGAGCGTTGGCAGTAGGACCATCATTGGGACTTGAGTCCTCCATTGTTTTGAAGTCACCTTTTGGTCACTTGCGGATTATGGCTCCATAGAACCCCAAATTGTATAAAGTTTTTAAAAAAAATACCATTTCATGGGCATAATTTTGACAAAAATTTTAAAAAGAGTTTATTTCTCAAAATTCCACAGATCTTTGGGGTCCTCAATCTGTTTCTATATTATGGCCATGAATGGTGCCATTATATGGTGGCACAGTATTCCCCCGGGTTCCCTATTGAGAGGTTATTTGATGGTAGTAACTTTTGGGCTCCTTTATGGAGCAGTATAGTCAGTTTTTGGTGTCCGAAAAAACGTAGGTCCCCACCTCCTAACCAAACAAATTTACCATTTGACGTGATGGGGGGGGCTTGGGTTTTTTGTTGTATTTTAAAATGTCTAAAAATGGGCTTATTATTTTATTATTTTTACAGTATTTATAAAAACCCGTGGCGCGTCTTCCCTACAGCTCTGCTGCGCAGATCGGACAGAGGTTTGGCCCCTAATTTGGGGGCGAATTTAACAGAACCTTCGAAAAGGATTCGAAAACAAAGGGCCCCCGTTTTCCGGCAGTCCATGTCGTGACTTTCCCTTCCTACCCCGCATCGGGGGCCCCACAGGGGTTCACGTTACTATTTGCTTTTTTTGATATATGTTTGCTTTAGGAAAAATTTTTTTTTTTTGATTCAGTTTAAAATCCCTTTTAAAAGGTCATTTATGGGTTTCATAAAAAAAACACCCCGGTAATTATATCAGTTCTTTTTATGAGAAATCCCCGGATCAATGTATTTGGATGTTTAATAGGCAGTTTATTGCCCAAAGTTTTTTTTAAAGGGTGTTGATATTTTATGATTTAAAGGGGGAGTGACTCCTAATCAGCCCCCTTCTCTTTTAAAGGTTTTTTGTGGGTTCAGCTTCCATCACACTTCTTGATAAAAGCCAAAAAATTTTCCCCCCTTTTAACCAGGAATATCCTGCTCCCATTTTAATTAAGGCTATTTTGTGGTCCTGGGGGCCTAGAGTGGACGGTATCCAGTGTTATG
>JAODAL010061894.1:0-20054 GCA_025379985.1 Phyllomedusa bahiana | reverse complement strand
GGGGAAAAGGGAACCTTTTTGAACAAACTAAGTCCCTATTGTTCAAATGGGGATCGCCTGTGTGTGTTTTGTATATATATATAAAATATATATATATATATATATAAAATAATTTTTGTATTTTTTGTTGGTCCTGTGGATCTTCTTAGTACATTTCTGTCGGGTTATTGTGGGTATATCTGACTAATGTCACAGCTATCTTACTATTCCACATTTTTACCTCTCTTCCTGTAACTGCATGTCCTGCAATTAACAAGTCAGAGAGGGCTAAACCATAACAAATTAATTACAGGATCAAAATTTAAAAAAATCTTGGCGTTAACTCAGACGTGCTAGTCACTAGCATCCACAGAGCTGATAAGGTGTACACACAGTCACTATAGTCCTGTTCAGCATTTATTACGCAATCCAGTGCAGCGTGTCATAAGTTTTGTTCTGTGTTATTCTAATAGAAAAAAACCTCCATATGAAATTAGAGTGTTTAGCGTCTTGCCCTATAGACTTCTATAGGCTCAGTGCCAAAAACAACATCAAAACCTCACCTGAAACAGGCTTATTCAGAAGAGGTTTGAGATGAGGTTTTTTAACAAGGTTTTCACCCATACAAATAAATAGCCAGGGCAAAAACCGCACCGAAAACCGTGCCAAGAAATGCATCTACAAATGAGCCGAGGTTTTGAAGCTCTCCATCGATTCCTATGGGGATTTTCAATGCTGAAAACGCTGGAAGAATTGACATGACGCTTCTTTATCAGCGCCCAAAACAGTATCCAAAGAAGCGCCTAAAACACGCGTTTAAAAACCCTGTCATGTATGAACTACAACGTGTTTTACATAGGAATCAATAAAAATGAACTTGGGATGTTTTGGAGGCTTTTTTGATGCTGTTTTGGGAGCAATAAACACTTTTAGACTAGATTCACACAGCATCGGACAAAAACCGCCGGAAAGTTGATTTTTTTTTCTTTCTTGATGAACGACTGCGATTTTCGTCTCTGTCGGTTCTCGTTTTTTTGCCGTTGGTCTGTACAATTGATTGTATGGGAAACCAACGACAAAATGCAAAACACCGGCGGATTATACAACATGTTGCTAAGGGTGCTTTCACACGGTGCGGTTTTGGTGCGTGTGAAAGCACCCCAAATCCTCTGGCACCAGAAAACGAGCTTAAAAACCCACCTGTGTAGACTACAGGTCGTTTCTTCTATTAAAGTCTATGCGCTTGCAAAACGGTCGGATTTTCAGCGGTTCTAGAAACCGCAGAATATATGATGGTTTTTGCATGCTGTGTGGACATAACCTTAGTGTCACAGAAAGCATTGCAAGGTAGACTTTTCATTGTTTGCCTAAGAAAAAACAAAAAAACACGCACTGCTGACTTGTCATAAGACCTGAAGCTTTAAGATGTTTTTTTTTTTTTTTACTTCCTGTAATCTCATTGACCAACACTAGTGTGACCTACCCTAAAATAGCTGACAGCAGGGAACAGCAGCCCGCTACAACAATATTTTAAAATGAGACGAGGCAGACTTTAGATTTGATTCTACTTTTATGTTTTACGGCTTGTTCACACGGAGTTTTCACTCCATATTACAACCGCTTTGTACATCCGTCTTGGGGACCGACAGGCAGATCTAACAATTAGCAGTGAGTTTATCACTGCTCGCTATTAGGAAGACGCAGCGCGTTCACATGGAAGATCGCCGCTGCGTGTTTCAAAAGCGCCGCTCGGTCCTCTTGAAAAAAATGCTGCAATTCCTTTGCAAAAGGGATCCGAGCGGCGTTTTTTTGAAACACGCAGCGGCGATCTCATCGTGTGAACCCGCTGCTTTGTTTCGTCATAGAAAGCAGTGATAAAGTCACTGCTAATTTTTGTATCCGTCTTGGGTTCCGCTCTGTCGGTCCCCAAGACGGTTCTACAAAGCGCTTATAACAGGGAGTGAAAACCAGTGTGAAAAAGGGCCCTTACAAAGCACCAACTAAGACTGCAGCAGGAGCGCGAGCAGGACAGAAAAGCGCAGACATTATTATTTAGGCTGTGTTCACACG
Source organism: Phyllomedusa bahiana (assembly GCA_025379985.1). NCBI lineage: Eukaryota > Metazoa > Chordata > Amphibia > Anura > Hylidae > Phyllomedusa > Phyllomedusa bahiana. Next base: position 18,005 of record JAODAL010061894.1, on the reverse strand, counting down.
GCTGATTTTGACGCTGAATCTTCAGCATTCAAATCGGTGTCAAAAGCGCTTAAAGGGGATGTATCGCTTCCTTAGTTCGGCTGATTCACACTGCTCTCAGCTTCTCAGCTCTGGAAAATGCAGGGCGTTTTTCCCCTCCCAGCTGGGTGGGCATCATCCCCCCCTTTTACTGTGCATGCTGGGGTCCCGAGACTACCCCCCCTTCTCTCTGAGTTCCCACATGTCAAATGTGTCTCTCCCTATGCAGTCTTTTTTTTTTGAAGAGCTGTATACATACCACAGGCTGCATTCAATCTAGACTGAGCAACTGAACTCTTCTCCTCTCACAGATGGAGATGCTCTATGAAGGCACAGAAACTCGCTTCTATGCAGGGAGAGTTAGGCACCGGGACAAAACTGTTATGTTTTCTCATTGTAAAATCTGTTGCAGTCTGTTTTTTGCTGGGTGTGGGAGAGAGAAAATGCTACGGCCCCTAACTCCGAGTCAGGCAGGGATCGACACAAATTTTGCATTTTTCCTGATTGTTTTAAGCCTTCAGTGTAATTCTGTTTCTTCTGCCTGTAAAAGTGAAAATGTGACGGTCCCATACTCTGAGTGAGAGACACAGCTCCGTGAATTCGGGCTGTACAGAATGTAAATGAGCTCTCAGCTAGTGAAATGCAAGGAGGAGGGATCCGGAGGGTTTCCCAACCAGGACTGGATACAAAAACAAAAAAAAAGGGTAAAAGGAATACAAGACAGCTTTGCTAATGACATCCAATTGCAAAGTTGCTTGTTTCACTGTCCCCTTATTCTGAAGACCATTAATGAAAATGATTAAAACCCTTTAAGGGCACTTTTTCATCAAGGTTTTTGGACAACTTTCCAACGCACTTTTCTGTCTGAAAAACACCCATACAAACCAATAGCCAGAGCAAACACCACGGCAAACACTGCATGTAAAACCAGCCCAAGGTTTGGAATCTGCCCATTGATTCCTATGGTGAATTTTTAGTGTTGAAAACGCTTCAAGTATTGACATGACATTTTTTTGACCAAAGAACATAAATACAACGTTGTTTTACATAGGAACCGATGAAAATGAACTGGGGGTTGTTTGGAAAGGTTTTTTTGGGGGTGAGGAAACACTCCAAAATCAGTTGTACGAATTTACCCTTAGGGTGCATTCCCACGCATGGGGACGGCTTTCAACAAGTAGGGAACACTAAATGAAGACATTTTCCAAATAAAAGCGTTGTTCATTTTTTTTTAAGTGATTTTATCACCTTCTGTGCTCTCTCTGGTTCCCCAAGTGACTGACCCATACTTCTTCCCCCTACTGTTTGTTCTGTCTGATAGCAGGGAGTGATGGCATCACACAGGTCACTGCACACAGAGCTCCAGACAGCGAGAGCTTGTTTGTTATCTGATCTTTCAGACAAAAAACAGTAATTACTACTGTTTACATAAACTCAGAAGCTTCCCTGGTCCTGACAGTATGAGATTTTTTCTAATTAGCAGAAGTCTGAATACAAAGGAGCTCATATGCTAATTACAGAAGTTTTGGGCCAGGGAAAGGGCAGAGCAAAGCAGTATTATTTCATTCATGCATTCTATGAAACTTTGAGATGAGAAAATCATTTAAAGTTGTATTTCCATTTCAGTGATAAGCTTTAACCCCTTAATCCACCACGGTCAAAATAATATGGCTCTTCGCTTTTTTCCCCCCCACACTTGCCAAGAGCCATAACTTTTTTTATTTTTACACCTACATAGAAATATGGGGGCTTTAATTTTGCAGGATAAGATGTTCTTTTTTAATGGTGTCACTCATTGTACCACAGAATATACTGGGGAACCACAACAAAATTATAAGTGGGGTAAAATGTGAAAAATAGTACTAGTCCCATCTTTACAGTAATTTTTTAAATTTTCTTGTAAAATGAGGGTTGAAAAAAAAGGGAGAGTATGGGCCTTTGCAGACATTTTTGGCCATTTCACACGGGGCCCCTTTTTTTTCGGCGGGTTTTAGCCGTACTGGGGGCCGTTTTGCCTTCAGTATGGCTCCAATCCGTCGCAGCATTACGGTAATCCCACTTTTCTCATAGAAAAGTGGTTCCGTCGCCCTCCCCGTGGGAAATACCGGCGGGGGGGAAAAGGACATGCACATTATCCAGGCGAAATACGCGCCGTGGAAATGCAAGTCTAGGGGCCTCGGCCCGCGCCCCTCGCCCCTTTATTCAAGCCGGAATTGTGAGTGAAATCCGTCTCGCAATTACGGCTTGAATAAGCCGTGTGAACCGGGCCTTTAAAAGGCTATGGGTTCCCAAAAACCCCTGGGCCCTAAAGCTAACGGGGGAAAACTAATTTCGGGCCCCCATACCCGTGAACCCTGGGGGGCCAAAGGTGGGACGCGGGAGTAACCCCAAGGGGGCCGGAAATTTGCCCATCATAATGCTACAAAATGTAAATTAAAAGTATACTGCACTGTATACATTCTGTCATCCCTGGCGTACATTGCTGGCCTAAAGGACATTGTTTTGGCGTCCATTCAGTGAATTGCGGCCTGCGAGTCTGTTTGATGTGTATTGTGCAAAAATAATTAGAGGAAAAATGGCCATAAAATTAAACTTTTAATAATTCTATTAAAATGATACAAAATATAGCGTCTCATAATAACACTAAATGAAAACAGGGGGTCCACGCCAATATCCCTGTGTGGCCCTAACCATAGGGCTTCATAGGGCCAGTGTTAATAGGGTCAGGCTGCTGGCAGGTGCGCTCTTATCAGGGCAATTATCCTGCTTTTCTGCTTGGTTGGGCCATGTTCACACGGCTTATTTTGGGACGTATCTCAGCCCGTAATTCGCGCTAAACAGAGCGAATTACGGGCTGAGATACGTCCCGGTCATTACGGTAATCCACAGTTCTCATAGAGAGCTATGGATTCCGTCTCCTCTCCCTGCTCGGCGAATCCGCCGCGGGGGAAATAAGTGACATGCTACTTATCCACGGCGTATACGCGCCGTGGATAATGAATGTCTATGGGGCCGGCGAGCTGCCCCGCCCCCACAGCGTAATTGCGGGGCGAAATACGTCCCGCAATTAAGCCGTGTGAACATGGCCTTAGGGTGTCTATAGTTAGTTAGGGCCACACAGGGATATTGGCGTGGACCCCCTACCCCCTGTTTTCATTTAGTGTTATTATGAAATGCTATATTTTGTATCATTTTAATAGAATTATTAAAAGTTTAATTTTATGGCCATTTTTTCATCTTTACTTATTTTTGTATCTTTCTTGGTCAAGAGGTTCTGTTTTTTCTCTCATTCAACTATTGAGGGTGTTGGTTGATGTATATTGTGGCCACTTTCCAAGTACTTGGGCTGAATTTGTACAACTGAAAAACGCACATGTATTTAAAGGGAATAAAACGCATGTAATTTATGGACATTAATTTTTCCATGCATTTTTAATCTTTTTTTTTTTTTTATCGGTGTGGTTATACATCACAAAGCACACTGCTTAAACATCAAACGACAAAGTATACGTGGAATTGGTGATTTTTCTGCAATCAATAGTGACTAGTGTAACTGAAACTGCTTAGAAGAGGCTATAATGAACCAAGAATGGAGAGCCAGTCAAATTTTTTTTACTTCAGTGCAGAAAAATAAAATGAAAACACAAACATGCTTCAATGGTGCAATTGCCACAGAAAATAAGGTAACAGTTTACTACACGCATTTTGGTGCATAAAATAAAGTGCATTACAAAAAGGCCTTAGGGTATTTTCACACGGCTTAATTGCGGGGCGTACTGAACGCCCCGCAATTCCACCGGGTTTTCGGGAGTCTCGGCCAGTCGGCGCATACTACCGTGACGCGGGGGGCCGGCAGCCCGCCGGTCCCGTAGACAAGCATTCACGCCGCGAATAAATGACATGTCACTTATCTCCCTGCGCGTACAGTATGATTGTATTGTATATCCGGGCAGAGGAGGCGTAATCCATAGTTCTCTATGAGAACTGTGGATTACCGGAATGACTGGGGCGCATTTCGCTTGTATTAGAGTGCAGTACGCTCTAATACGTGGCGAAATGCGCCCCCAAAATAAGCCGTGTGAACATAGCCTTAGTGTAAACATATGTAAAAACTTTGCCCTAAACCATTTTCTATTACGAAAGACAACTCATTACCGGGCATAGAGTATTCCTGGTATACTATGAGAAAGCGGGAGGAAATTCTAGAAAATACTCCCAGAACTTTTTTTTTACATCTTTTATCCATTTTAAGTCAACAAAACCAAAGAAAAAAAACTGTGCTGTTTACAGTCCAATTGTAGAAACATAAAAAAACTTGGATGAATATAGAATGTAATGGAAATACTGCAGTGACTGTGACACACTAAGGCTAGGCTCACACGGCTGTTTTTTTTTTTCTTAGCGTGGAATCTAAACATAAAAACTGCGCTGATTCAGGACTTTTTTTAATGTAAATTTGCAATTTCAGATGCAGTTTTCAAAGACAGATTTTAGCCTCATGTACTATATGACGTTTTAGTGCACAAATAGCTGCAAAAATCAACATCGGTTCTTTTTCAGTGCTAAGGGCACACTTAGGGTATGTTGACATGATGTACTGCGGCGTGTGCAATACGTGCGGCAGTACATAGTTTGTTTCAGGAGCTCGCGCTAATACGCGCGCACACTCCCGCGGCACAGGGGGAAGGGAGGGCGAGGGAAACCCGCCGGCCCCAATTAAATTCTTTACACGCGAAGTATATTCGCCACAAGTAATTGACATGTTGCTTATCTCCCCGCGTGTACAATACAATCATATGGTACAAGCGGGGAGAGGAGGCGTAATCCATAGTTTTTCTATGAGAACTATGGATTACCGTAATTTTGGCCCGCTAATACGACGCCAAATGCGCGCCGAAATTACCCCGTGTGAACATAGCCTTGCACAGCGTTTTTTGATAGTTTTTTTTTTCAGAAAAGTTTTTGCCAAATACCCCCCCCCCCCCCCCCCCCCAAAAAAAGCATCAAATATGACTTTAGGAAAGCCTCCTGTTGATTAATTTATAAAATTAGCATCGTAGTTCGCACAACACTAATTTTACTTGCTTCTTTTCGTGTTTTTGTAAGTGGTCCCAAAAAATTTTCTTAATTCTTTGAGAGGTTTTTCGCGCCGCCCATTATTCTGCCCTGGAAACTCAGCATCATTTCCTCGTCTCGATTTTGCGCTTACAAAACCGAATTATGATAGATATTTTCAATGCCAAATTCTGTTGTGTGAACTGTAAAGGTATGTTCACACGATGTATTGCAATGCAAAACATACTGAAGCTGTGCACATCAAAATATTTGAAAAAACCCAACCTGCAAAGCTTTCCCTCTTATGACGCCGTGAGAGTGGGAGGGACAGAAACCAAAATGGAAACACCCCCCTTTCCCTTTCCTCTAGGCAAAACAAGTACACCCAATATAACGTATGTTTCTGCACACAAAAACATTTCTGAAAAAAAAACGTATCAAAAATGGGTGCCACTGGCAGGGGTGCGGCACACATGTAAATTAAAATGTACCAAAAACAGACCCGGGCCGCGGACTTTTTTGCAAAAAAAGGGGAATACACACCTGGAAATCCCCAAAGAAGCATTTAGATTAATTTTCTGAAAAAACTTTTAGACTCTCGGGTTTACATATTTTTATCAAAAGATTTTAAGCGCCCACGACTTTTAACGTGATCTCAAAAAGGGGGGCCTACCTATCTTTACCTTTCCAAACGGCCATCAGGCCTCCTCTGGCCCAACCGACTCCATTTCAAGAGAAAAGTATGTAGATAGATTTTAAACTTCCTTTTGGGATTTCCCCTAGTGTATTCCCCAGCTACCATGTCCCATTTACAATCCTGGTGTCTTCCCATGTGGCAGAAGGGCTTTTGGGTCCTTCAGGGCCTGGTAGCAACTGCTACCTCTGCACCCCCTATAGCTACGCCCCTACCTATTGGGATTTTACGCGTGGATAAACGCCTCAAGAGTTGAAGTCACTTATTTTTACAGCTGTAATGGAGTCCAAAAAAGGCTCAAAATCACGTTTGTGACATACGCTCCATGTGAACGACAAGGAGTGTTTTACATTATATTAAATGAAAGAAGAGTTAAGCTTGTCTGAGGCTGGTTTCAGGCCGTTTTCCACGCGTTAAATGCGCTAAAATACGTCCCAAAAAACGCAGTGTGACTATATCCGTAGTTTTGGACGCTGTTTCAGCACGAAATCCGGCTCAGAAACAGCATCTAACACCACAGTGTGAACTGACCCTAAATATAATAAGCTGTATCCTTCTGCTGTCAAGGGTCACACTATTTTTTAGAATATAAGCTCTTGTAGATAGAAGACACTGGGGCCCAGATGTACGAAACTTGCTGCAGATTTCTGGTGTAGGTTATGAAAGAAATATTGACGTGCGTCATAGTGGTCATATTCCTAAAGCATTTGTGCCGAAAAGACTGACGCTTTTGTCTGCGCACTCTTCAGGGGGTATCTATGCCAAGTCATATGATACAACACATTTATGTAGCTCAAGAGCCAAAAAGTGTCGCAGTTCAGGCTAAGTTATCCGCTAAGACAGGGTTTTTCAGTTCCATTCCTCATGACCCAACAGGTCATGTTTTTAGGATTTCCCACATAAGTCACTGACAATAATGATATCACCTGTGCAGAGGAAATCCTGAAAACTTGACCTGTTGGTGGATTGAAGGATGGAGTTGAGAAGCACTGCGCTAAGGCTGCTTTCACACAGTGCAGTTTTGGTGCAGTTTTAACTGCGCTCCAGTTAAACTGCCTTTATTACCAGCAAGCTTCTTTCACTTATCTAAAAACGTCGGGAAAGTGAGTAATCAATTAATCAATTTAACGGTTTTTAAAAAGTCTTGGGATTAAAAACCCAAAATTAAGGCAGTGTTCCCCGGGCTTTTTTCAAGCCGAAAATTGGGGGAGGATTTGGGCCCCATTACATTTTTGAAAAAGGGGGCGGGGGGGGCGCCCGCCGGCCCCATAGACAATGAAATTTTTTCCGGCGCGTACGCGCTGTAAAAAGTGAATGCCCACTTTCCCCCCCCCCCCCCGGGGTTTTGGGGCAGAGCGGGGGGGAAAGGACGGAATCCATAGTTTTCAAAAGAGAGCATTTGGGTTTAACCAAATAAAGGGGAAACGGTTTGGAGCCTACTGCCCCAAAATTACGGCGCGCAGTATGGCCCCAACCAGTCCCAAAATAAGCCGTTTTAAAACGGGGGCCAAAGGGTATTTTCAAAACGGGGGGGGGTGTTCATTCTGTTTGAACGTACGTTTTAGATGCCTCTAGCAAAAAGAAGGTGTTTTTCCATTGTTTTAAAATTTTAAAAAAACGCATCGGCATTCAGTCAAAAGTGATCACCGATATGTTTTACTTGAGTTCTTTGGGAAATCCGTTTTACGAATTGCCCTGTCAATTCTTGATCCCAAAAAGCAAATCGGTCCCTATAATAAAGTATAGGGGCGATCCTGCCGCAAAAAAAACCAACACACATCCAAAAAACCCAGTGCAAGTTGGGTTTTTCGTTTTGGATTCCCGGGGATGCCCCGTTTTGGATGCGGAAATTTTTTTTGGATCCCAAAAAAGCCGTGTGAACATAGCCTAAGAGTGCTTTCACACGCAGATGCATTTTTCGGGTGCTTTTTTTGTGTACAGTATTAAGGGCTTGTTCACACAGAATTTTTGGATCTGATTTTGGATCCGTGTTGGATGCGAATATCACATCCAAAAACGCTGCGTCGACAATCCTAAACATCCAAACACGCAGCTGCATTTTATTTAGGGCTCCTCGCGTGTTTTGGACCAAAATTAAAACATGTAAATTCTTGCAATGGACCCAAAACCAGTAAACCCACATTCGCGATCCTTTTCTAAAAGCATGCGTGTTTCAATTTTTAAAGCAATGTAAAACCACTACTGTTATTAGATACATTTTTGGGTCTTTTTTGGATTCTGACGAGGGTTCCAAATACGATTAAAAGCGTATGTTACAGGACCAACACCCCGGGGGGAACATATATTTAAAAATTGCTGTCCCTTTCCTGCAAAAAAACACACCCCAAAATGCATAAAATTTTCACAAAAAACACAGTGTGAAAGCACCCTAATTGAATACTCACTTCCAAAAATTTAATAATGAAGGAACTTGCTGAATTAAAGGGAGTTTTTAAATTTGAGGGCCCTTGGGGGGGGAGATGCGTTTTAAGGATGCATTTTTTATGCAGAAAAGCACAACAACTAAGCTGTAATTCTGCCAAAAACGAACCCAAAAACGCCTGTGTGAAAAACCCTTAGAACCCCCAAAATGGCTGGTGAAAGAACCCTTAGAACGCACCAAAACTGCGTGTTGAAAGAAAAACCCTTTGAACTGCCCAAAACTGCCTGTGTGAAAAAAACCCTTAGAACCACCAAAAAATGCGCGGTGAAAGAACCCCTTTAAATGCACCAAACTGCGCTGTGTGAAAAAACCCCTTGAACGCACCAAAACGCGCTGGTGAAAGAACCCCCTTTAAAAAGCCCAAAACTGCGCTGTGTGAAAGAACCCTTAAATGCACCAAAACTGCCTGTGTAAAGAACCCTTAGAACTCACCAAAAACTGCCGTGGAAAGAACCCTTAGAACTGCACCAAAACTGCGCTGTGTGAAAAAACCCTTTAAAATGCACCAAAACTGCGCTGGTGAAAGAACCCTTAAAGACGCACCAAAACTCCGGTTTAAAGAACCCTTAAACTCACCAAAACTGCGCTGTGTGAAAGAACCCTTAGAACTGCACCAAAACTGCGCTGTGTGAAAGAACCCTTAGAACTGCACCAAAACTGCGCTGAGAGAAAGAACCCTTAGAACTGCACCAAAAACTGCGCTGTGTGAAAGAACCCTTAGAACTGCACCAAAAACTGCGCTGTGTGAAAGAACCCTTAGAACTGCACCAAAACTGCGCTGTGTGAAAGAACCCTTAGAACTGCACCAAAACTGCGCTGTGTGAAAGAACCCTTAGAACTGCACCAAAACTGCGCTGTGTGAAAGAACCCTTACTACTGCACCAAAACTGCGCTGTGTGAAAGAACCCTTAGAACTGCAACAAAAACTGCGCTGTGTGAAAGAACCCTTAGAACTGCACCAAAAAACTGCGCTGTGTGAAAGAACCCTTAGAACTGCACCAAAACTGCGCTGTGTGAAAGAACCTTAAACTGCACCAAATGCGCTGTGTGAAAGAAACCTTAGAACTGCACCAAAACTGCGCTGGGGTGAAAAGAACCCTTAGAACTGCACCAAAACTACGCTGTGGGAAAGCCCCCTTAGAACTGCCCCCAAAAACTGCGCTGTGTGAAAGACCCCAAAAAAAACTGCCCCAAAAAACGCCTGTGTGAAAACCCCTTAGAACTGCCCCAAAAACGGCTGTGTTAAAGACCCCTTAGAACTGCCCCAAAAACTGCGCTGGTGAAAGAGCCCAAAACCTCCCCAAACTGGCTGTGTGAAAGAAACCCCTTTAGAACTGCACCAAAAACTGCGCTGTTAAAAACCCTTAGAACTGCACCAAAAACTGCGCTGTGTGAAAGAACCCTTAGAACTGCAAAAAAACTGCGCGGGGAAAGAACCCTTAGAATGCAAAAAAACGGCTGTGTGAAAGAACCCCTTAAAAAACGCCCCAAAAACTGCGCGTGTGAAAGCCCCTTAAAACTTACCAAAAACTGGGCTGTGTAAAAGAACCCTTAAACCCGCACCAAAACTGCGCTGTGTGAAAAAACCCCTTAGAAAGCACCAAAAACTGCGGGGGAAAAGAACCCTTAAAAACGCACCAAAAAAGGCTGTGTGAAAAAACCCCTTAGAACTGAACCAAAAACTGCGCTGGTGAAAGGGCCCCTTAGAACTGCACCAAAAACTGCGCTGTGTAAAAGGCCCTTAGAACTGCCCCAAAAAACTGCGCTGTGTGAAAAAAACCCTTAGATTTTTTTTTGGGCACAGGGCAGTTTTTTTGACCGACATTTTTATAAAGTGAGACACTTTCAAACATAAGTATTAACTCAACTTTGGCGCAGCACTGCCTAAGACACTTTCCATACATCTGGGTCTGTGCATTTACCGCAGCGGATAGAACTTATTATACATTGCTGCAGTTCTCCCTCTTGCACAATACAGATAGTGTAGACGGAGCACATAAACAAGCATGACCGCGGCTCAGGGAAACCACAAGGACAATACTGGGAAATCAGCTGCAGCTAGGACATGACTGGTAGCACACCGGAGAGGAGCGGGGCATTACGGAGACCTCTTTGTATTGATATAAGTTACACATCAACTGGAATCCAACAACCTTGCCCTAAACTTCTGAGTTTCAGGAAGCAGCAAAGCCACAGAGAGCTGAAACTAGACGAGGAGAGTCAAGTGACAACACATAGCAACGAGAAACCTACCCAGAGCTCAGCAGGCAGTGGCCTCGTCCAGGGTCATCTATGGAATACAAAGCAGCTGTCCGGACAGGCCCAGCATGCACAGAGGGGCAGGGCTGTGCCTGTGGTTTGCACAATCAGGAGGGCCGTGTGAGGCTCGGCTTCCTGATAGAGGAGTGGTTAATCCCTGCCCATGTCATGCATAGCAAGCATGACAACAAGCTGCAGGGAGACAGGCGCACAAATCACGCTGCGTTTCCTTTGTATATCTATGGGTCTTAGGGTATGTTCACACAGCGTGCTGAGTCTGTGTAATGTATGCTTTTAGATACGTGTTTGGATCCATCTGTCGGACCCTAAACGGACCCAAACATCTAACAAATAGCAGTGTGATTTCCATTGCTTTTAATTTCACACCAGTGATCTCCAATGCGCATCTCACTGCCTCTTTCGGATCCATTCCAAGAATTGTCATGTCGATTCTTGGTCCGAAAGACGCAGCAGGAGCCCTATAATAAACTATAGGGTGCGATCCTGCTGCAGCCAACACAGATCCAAACACACAGTTGGATGCGTTTAGGATTCGATCGATGCAGCGTTTTGGGATGCGATTTTGAAATCTAACACAGATCCGAAAACATATCCCAAAACGCCGTGTGAACAAGCCCTTAGAGAAAATTCCAGCTTTATATCCATTCAGGATCAGTTTTGATTAAAATAAAAGTGTGTCAAGCAGGAGACAGACCCTCATCAGACTCTGTTCACACTAGCATCATAGTGAAAGAACAAATGCCACAAGGAGCGTACCCTCATGTGATACTGCAAATAGCGCGTATATAACTGCTCACCTGGTTATGTTGTGCTTTGAGAAAGGAGGCACAACTCTCCGTGTTGCAAATTTCCGATCCAAAGCTGGTATGAAGTGTGGATCGCTGCTGCTGGTTCCTATGGCCAATCCTGTTTAGTCATCTCGATGTGAGGAGAAACTACAATAAGCAGAAAGCTGGTTATACTAACTCATCGGGAAGTGGCCGATACCGATAGAAGCGCTGCGGATCCGTAGAATGAACAAAAGGTTTATTTTGAAGTAACGCGTTTCTTGTGCATATACTTGTAGTCTGATGAAGCGTATCCGTATAAAACACGTTACTTCAAAAATAAACTTTTTGTTAGCTCTATGGATCTGCAGCGCTTATATCGGATTTCCCGCCGGATGGTTTTTGACACCACCAGCGGTCCGAAAACTTAGAACATGTTCATTCTTCTGCTGGTTTTTGGGCAGAACATCAACATGTGAATGTGAAGGGCTTGAATCTGCAAACCGCGGACAAAAGCTGCCCCCCTAGGTGCCAAAAAAAGACAAAACACCGGTCGAAAAATCCAGCCGGTATTTTGTCAGCACCCTGGAAACGCACCCTTAGGTCGGATTTTCGGGCCGATATTTTGTCTTTTTGGCACGTAGGGGTATGACTATTTGCTTTATTTACTATTTTCCCTCGTATTATGAAACAACAAAAAAAGAAAATCTAATGCAAAAATTACAGAAAAATAAAGCCCAATGTATCACGTTAAAAGAAATTAGTAGAATAACCAAGGGCAAAAAAGCATTATAGCATTCAAACCATTATGTACTAAGGAAAATGTGTCTTTCCAGGAACTGGTGAAATTTAGTGTAATCCTTAGTATTTTTGATGGCAAATATAATGCTGCATGTTGTACCATATAGCAACAGTAAGGGTGACATGTATGTATTCTGGCACCCAGACGCCATGTTTTTGTGCACATTAGTAGTGTAGAATGTGCTTGAATCTATGAGCTTGTTCTACTGCGGGTCATAGATTAAGCGCTTTCCAGCTACAAAGCGACATTTCTGGTTCGGATAAACTACTTTTAAAGTGCTCTACCTGTTCCAGCAGTAATGCGCCTGGATTTGCCGAACTGAAGCTATGTGTGGCTTCATGCAGTTGTAGTGCGACGCCTGCAGCACGTCCCCCGATCTCAGGTGCATTACAGAGTTCCGCGGGCGCTCTGTAATGCGCCTGATACTGAAGTGCGCCCATTTAAAAATATACATGTCACCTTAAGATTCCACTTTGGTAGATGTGAGGTATGTTTTATAATTTGTCACCAAAAGCTTTGAGTGTTCAAACCTGCATAAATTATAACACTTTTTTAAGCTTAGTTATTCTACTAATTCTTTAGCCTCTTTGTTCGGGATATTTTTAGGTAATTTTCACTACATTATTTTTTTTATTTTTTTTAACAATAGGAGTTTGGGCTTGGGCTGTTTGTTTTTAATAAAATGTAATTTCTTGTAGTTTTTCATTATTTTAGTTTATATATTGAACCCCATAAGGGCAGAAAGAGACCTCGCGGTTCCATTGTTATACAACTTTTTTTATTATTATGTTGCTGATATAGCCCTTGCAGGGGAAGTACCAGAGCTTGAAAGTCTGGAGGCTTTGGCCTATCTGTATATAAACTCCTTAACGAGTGCACAGCAATCAGGAAGGCTGGCTAGTGGAGAGCTAACACTAATGGCCATCCATCCCCACAGCTGCACAATAAGGCATGTTCACACGGCTTAAAATGGGCCGTATTTCAGTCCGTAATTACGCGCCGAAGTGCGCTAATTACGGGCTGAAAACGGCCCATTCATTACGGTAATCCACAGTTCTCATAGAGAACTATGGATTACGTCTCCTCTCCCTGCTCGGCTAATACGCCAAGGGGGTATATAATTCAAATGTCACTTTCTAGCGGCGTATACGCGAAGCTAGCATTGATTATATATGGGCCGGCTAGGCGCCGGCCCCCCGCTCGCTACCCGCCCCCGGCCACACGGCGTAACTGCGGGGCGTAATTACTCCCCGCAGTTAAGCCGTGTGAACATAGCCTAAGTGTTCCAGAACATCCGTCAGGATTAGATGTCAGCCACCTGGACATTTAGGGGGCATGTATGAAAACTATCTAGGTCTAAGACATTTTTTTGCTGCCCATAGAAACCAGAGGGGAGCTCTGATTGGTTGATATGGGCAACAAAGAAAGTCTTAGACCAAGACAGTTTTCATACATGAGGCCTTTAGTCAATAGGCAGTTGGCATTTAGCAGCAGTTTTGACGTGGTTTTTGAGACACGCAATTTTCGGTGCGGTTTTATTTAATATACTCTGATCAAATTAAATAACATTTTTATATATATATAATATATATTTATATATATATATATATAAAAATATATATATTATAATATATACACATATACACACTCACTTTACTATAGTAAATAGTATTGGACTGGCACCGATCCACAGTTCAGACAGCACTTGTGTCATCTCCTGCTCTAGATAAACAATCCTAGCTAAAACATGACTTTTAATAAGTATTTCATAAAAAGTGTCTAAAATACATGTGTACATGTGTGTATAATTGAAACACACACAATATTTAAAATTATATATATATATTATATATATATATATTATAATATATTATATTTGTGTGTGTGTGGGAAAAGATAAATCCAAATACCAACCACACTACTCAACTAAGATGTAGTACATGATAAAAAAATAGAGTAACTCTGATGATGCCGATATCTCATAAGCATCACGATCCAAACAAAATTCATATCATTGATTGGCAAATATTAAGAAGAAAAGAGTCTTATGGGTAAAATACCCTTTGCTATCACTCCTCTGCCCCGACCCGAGAAGTGGGGACATTGACCCAAAAAGGGCTCCCCTACAGGATTTCACCCCACAAAATCCCCATCACTAAACAAGAAACACCACCCCGACGTGTTTTCCCTAATCAATAAGGCTCATCAGGGGAATAAAGGGTGCAAACAAACTATACAATGACTGTATGGGTGCAAAGAGAGGCATATGGTCCAGATGCTGATAGTTTGAACATTGTACACACCCCTAAGGCCTCGTTCACACGGCTTGTTTCAGAACGTATTTACATCAGATTGCCGAACGTAAATACGTTCTGAAATCAGTTGAAAATCAGTTGCAAATAAGTGTCACTAAGTGTGGGAAGTATTTGTAACTGATTTCCCGACAGATTCACCATCTCCAATCATTGAAGGTGGTGAATCCGTCCGTAAATAATTGACATGTGAATTGTTTTTCCGTCCGGATTGCCGTCGTCAATCCGCAGCGGCAATCCGGCACGGAAATACGCGGCGTGTGAACGACGAGCCGTATTTTCTATTGAAATCAATAGAAAATGGGCTGTTACTTATTTCTGACTGATCGTCAATCCGTCGGCAAATCCGCTGCGAAATAAGCCGTGTGAACGAGGCCTAATAGGTCATGATGGATGTGGCAGCCCTAGATGTGAAGATACGACATCCAAGTTGGGTAGTAGTACATCGTTTGGATCTATCTTTTCCTCACTCATTTATATACGTTATGATACACATGTATTTTGGACACTTTTTATGAAATATTAAAAGTTATGTTTTAGCTGGGACTTGTTTTTTTGCAGTGAGTTAAAAAAGACACTGGCGAGAAGAGTTAGAGCTGGGACTGATACAGGGAAATGTATGAATCAGCACTTGTTAGGCCGTGTTCACACGGCTTATTCCCGACGGATTTGTGAGCCGTATTGAGCTCACAAATCCGCCGTGAATAAGGGGCGGAGACGGAGCGCGCCGGGGCCGGAGCGCGGCGGGGGCGCCGCTCCCGGCCCCATAGACCATGCATTATTTACGGCGCATCCGCGGCGTAAACAATGTGCATGTCACTTTCTCCCCCCGCGGCGGATTCGCCGAGCGGGGAGGAGCGACGGAATCCACTGTTCTCTATGAGAGCAGTGGATTACCGTAATGACTCCGACGGATTGGCGCCGTACTGAAGCGCAAGTACGGCGCCAATCCGTGGCAAAATAAACCGTGTGAACGAGGCCTAAGGGGACGTTCACATGGCAGATTATTTATGCTGTATACGGAAAGTCGTAAACACATTTTCTGCAACCTTAAAATAACAGGAAATTTCAACGCAAAGATGATGTGCAATGGCCCTGGGCAGATTTTTGCCCCTTATACTTTACACTGTGTATATGCCTGAGAGAATTGACTTATTCATTCGAATAAGGCTACGTTCACACGGCTTATTTGCAGGGTGCAATTACGCCATGTGGCCGGGGGCCGGCTTTCATTACTGGCGGCGCGTATACGCAACTAGTAATTCACATGTCACTTTCTCCCCCCGCGGCGGATTCGCCGAGCGGGGAGAGGAGACGTAATCCATAGTTCTCTATTAGAACTGTGCATTACCGTAATGACTGGGACGGATTCCAGCTGTAATTTGCGCAGTACAGCGCGTAATTAGACTGAAATACGTCCCATTTTAAGCCGTGTGAACATGGCCTAAGAGTGCACACTATGCGTTGTGCGATTGATGACCCATATTTTACTTTAAAGTCTAGAAGTGTACTGTACATTGTTCTGGGCATACTTCGCCATGAAATACATGCCACAGCACGCCCGTGTAAACATACCCTTACCAGTCCAGACATATGACGGGCAAATAGGAAAAGGACAAGCACACAGATATTTTCTGGTCCGGGAAGCAAGCACGACACAGCAGTTTATGGAAAAACACAGCAAACTTACACTAGGTTCACATTAGACCATACTGCAAACCATCTGTTATAACGTCTACGCTAAACATATCCCAAACACGCCCTATTTTGAGCCTATGTCCGACATCTGTTTTTTTTTGTTTTTTTTTAATCGTATTTACTGTCACCCATGTTTCCTTGCAGGTTTGTTTAGATTTTTATGACGGATACAAATCTGGGCACATTCGCTTAGTAGAGGGCAAAAAGGCAATCTCAACTCTACCCACCTTAACTGGTGTGAGAGATATTCCCTTTTCTCAGCCACTCATTGCCTCCCACCCAGCCAAGCCAGTATCACTCTGCTCTACACTAATGAGGGGCAAATACCCCAAAATGGTTGTATGTAGATGAGTGATACTGGCTTGGCTAATATTCCTTTTGTTTCTTAAAGATTTGGTGAATCAGAAGCAAATTGAGGATTTGTTACATCCAATAGAGGGCGCATGAGCTTCCCAGCTCCTTTCCCATAATGCATTTTGATATGTTTTCCATTGGCATATACATAAAAAAAACAAAAAAACAAAACAAAAAAGTATATGGTAATGTGTAAGTTTTTGTACAACTTGAAAAAGAAATAAAAAAATTTAAAAAAAGACATACAGTGTAAGGACATGAAACAGATACGTCCAGTCAGACAGAAAACAAAGTAGAAGTTAATGCACACATTTGGGTACACGTTTTTATTATTAAAAAACACAAAAAAAAACCACATGTACATCAGACACGTCAATGAAGGTGAACCTCTGCCTGTACCAGAAACACTGTGGCTCACAGTCCCAGCCACATGGACCAATCTCATTCACACGATAAAGGATTAATCAGCATTGGAGCTCATGTACGATGGATGAGGTTTGATCATTGTAGCATGATCTGAGCAATTTTGGTGGTGTCAATCAATCGTTTTTCTTGAATTAACCCATCTGGGAAAACTACAAGATTGGGGATAAATCCTGACTACCCCATAAGTACTAAATGCATCATAAATAGTGTTGAGCGATTTTTATCGACAAAGTTGAAATCGGCAAGGTTTTTATGGTGATCGAAATTTCCAGATCATGCGATAATTAAGGTTAAAAACGTGCATCATCTATTAAGATCGCGCCTTTTTCGGCGCTTTCCTTAATTTTGGCGGGCCCGCAAATCAGATACAGAATAGAGCAGGGTGAGTTGTGTGTGCGACGTCATGACTGGGATGTGTATAGTTTCGATTGGCTGGAATAATCACATGACCTCGTTTTACATAGAACAGCGTTTCCTGTTTCAGCCTCAGTGTCTCTCAGCGTCTCATAGGGAAAGGACCTGCCTCTGCCTGTGGCCAAACAGCTCAGCGAAATTAGTCTAATATCTGCACAGGAAACCTCTACTATTAGCTGTGATCCTTCCAATTTAGTTAGATTAGGGATTTGAACATTTTTTGTAGTTGGCTAGAGAATTTTAAAGCAGAATCTACCACTGTAAATTCACGGCGGTGGGAGCGGGGGGGGGGGGGGGGCCCCCGGCGAACACAAACAAGCTCTATCTATAAAGAACACTGGATAAAGTTCACCAGACTTAGTGTAGACATTGTAGGAAAAATCTTTATTATTAACAGTTTGCTATTGAAATATTTCCTGGGTATTGGGCAGCCTGAACTTAATGGATACACATCCCTTTCTAGTAACTGCAGGTCTCTTTGTTAGCTGCAAAACTCCACTTTTATTATCAGTCTACATTTCAGATAGGGGTTCAAGTTTACCCATTACACCTGTGACGGTTGATATATCCACCTTGCACTTAACTTGCCAACCCGCAATCTTGTAGTCAGCACAGGTGTTTGTTGCCAAAAATACCGTGTACGTACGAAAACATCACAGTTACGTGTTTTTTGACTTTTGCGCACCCAGCATTGTTCATTGACGCAGCATCTACGTAAATCTTAAAAACACAAATCTATATT
>JAODAL010061893.1:0-20055 GCA_025379985.1 Phyllomedusa bahiana | reverse complement strand
AAACAAGGGGGACTTTCTTTTCAAGCAAATTTTTCTGTAAAAAACGTGGAAAAAGAGAGGATGGACCGCACTCCTCACACTAACGTTTATCTAATGCTTCTCAGCAAAAATAAAGAAAAAAGAAAGGGGTTCTTAGTTTTTTTTTGATCAAAACGTATGGGCCATTTTGACACGTCACGGGCTTATTAAGTGGGTCCCTCCTAAATGGGGGGAACACGTAGGCGGCCCCCCGGGCCAAGAAAAAAAACCAACAATGGGGGGCAAGCCCGTCCCCCAAACACACCCTGCTGGCCCTAGCCCCGGCCTTCTGACTGTCCCACCCCAAACAGAAACGCATCAAGCAGCAATGGCCCAACAGCACCACCACCCCCAAAAAGGAAAAGGTGACACTGCTCCCCCCTTCCCCAGGGCTCCCTGATACAGACGCAAAGCGGGGAAATTTAAACCCCTTATATAGACATGCAAATTAAAAAACCCCCTGGGCCAAAGGGGGAGGAGTGCTGGCCCAGGGAAAGAATAAACGTATAATTCTAACGTGGAAAGAGAGGCATGGACCCCCCCCGACATCCTCACACTAAGTTTATCTAAGTTCTCAGCAAAAATATATGAAAAAAGAACGGAGGGTTTTAATATACTTTTTGATCAAAACTATAGGGCCCATTTCCACGTGCGCCCTCATTAAGTGGGTTTTCCTACAAATGGGGGTAAAAAATTTCATGGGGCCACCGCCCAGGCCCAAAAACCCCACAAGGGGGAAAGCCAGTGGGGCCCAAAAGCACCATGCTTTCCGACTAGCCCCCCGGCTCTGGACCACCAAACCCCCCCACACAGCCTCACAGCAGCAATGGCCCCACACAGCACCCCCACCCCAAAAGGGAAAACAAAAAACAAATTTTTTCTGTAAAAAACCCCCTTTCTTTCTCTGGAAAATTCCCCTCTTTTACCCCCAAAACCCACTCCTAAGAAAAACCCGTGGGGGTTTTCATTGCGCCCAGGGGGAGCCGGCGGGAATGATTTGCTTTTTATTGTGGCAATCCACCATTTTCTGAGGACTGTCGACTAGACCCCCAATCCCTCAAGGAACCCGAAGCCTGAGTAATTTCCCGAAGTTTTAAATCGGGTATAAGGTCCCCTAAATCTGGGAATAAGTTTTTTTTGCTTTTATCCTTGGTCTTTTTTTTTCCCTTTTCAACTTGATTGATCAGGCGCTGCTAGTTTTTTATATGTATGTTTTCCAGGACTAGGGTTTGGAAAGTTCATTGAGTGCTCGCTTTTTGGTTTCAGGGGTAGATTCAACCTCCCTAATTGGGGAAAGAATCAAAATTCGGACTGCTAAGATCCCTTTGAATGTTGGGAGTACGCATACGGAAAAACTTTAGTTTTTTGTCATGGAGAAAGTCGCTGCGGATATTATTCTTGGCTTGCCCTGGCTCCGCCTCCATAATGTGTGTGGTAATTAATGCTCACGATATTTCAGAATGTAAATCTGACGTCTTAGATAGAGATGTTGCTGATAATTTGCCTCCACACCAGCCTGATGATTGTACCATAGACCTCACTCCGGGGGCAAAGCTTAACTTGTCTGCCTCAAAGCAAGAATCTATGCATTTGTATATTAAGGAACCTGAAAATTTTCATTATCCGGAAGTAGCGTTCTCGACTACCAATTCACAGAGTTCTGCTCTGTCTAAGCGGTCTCCCTTTTGCTATGAGGATTCCCATCTCATGTAGTCTGCCACTACAGGTTGTGAAACCAAAATAGAATCCACCGTTAATCGACTGTGCACAGTCTGGGCTAGGAGTCATAAGACTCTTAAAAACGCTCAACTAAAACAAATCAATAAAAAATGACAACCCAGACCAAAATACCTCCGTTTTCAAGTCCCTTTAGCAAATTGTGCTTCCAAGCCTGAAAAGGAAAAAATTGGTAAGGCCCATCACACTAAACCTGTTGGTCTGGTGAAGTTCGGGCCGCCCCCCCTAATGGTGGTGGGGGGGGGGTACTGTCATGATCTTGCCTGCCAGAACCTCAGCTTTGGGCTCTGCTCATCGGCCATGACCGTTGCGACGGAAGCCCTGGTTTCTTACATGATGTTTTGAATTGTATTCACTAGTGTGAACTGTGTTCTCCTTGCTGTTTGCTTTATTGATTCCTGGCCAACGCCCTGGCCAGGAATCCTCCAGCACTCTTTGAGTTATGAGTTTCTCCTTTTGATGGACAACCTTCTGTTCCTATCCGGTCTTGTGTTTCTTTCCACCTATGGCCTCAATTCTGCCTTCCTTGGTTCCCTATTTAAAGGTTCATTTCACTTCCATCTATGCCTGCTATAGAGGTCTTTTGCTTATAGCTAGCCCTTCCTTTTTCATTTGCCTTTTTTTTATTTGACCTTGTTGTTCTCCTGACTATTCTCTGTTTCCTAGTGATTTTGTACTGCTGCACCCGACCAGTATTGACCTTTGGCTTGGACTCTGTTTATCCTCTTTGTCTCACGTCTCTGTACCTCTCTGACCATACTGTTGCCGACTTGGACCGCCCGATTTCGCTTATTTGTTCTGTGTCTGTTTGTCCTGTCTATATTGCACCTATATCAGTGCAGCCATCAGTCTTCCGGTTGGGGCCGGCCTATTACGGGGTCGGGTTCCCCAAAAGGCAGGGACAGGGGTTGGGATCAGAGTCAGGGCCCACGTGTCTGTGTGCGTGTCCCTAAACAGTCCCTGACATTTTGATTCTAACATTATTGTTTAGGCAGCAAATATAATATTGCTTCTTTTTAAAGTAGTTAATGTCTTGATGCTTTTAAATAGTTTCTATGTATTCTTAATGAATATCCCTAAGGTTTTTTCGAATTTTCCAGCAGTGCCCACCTATAATGTTGTGTCGCTTTATGTTAAATGTATACATTTTGTTTTATTTATTCATCCCTTTCTTTTCTGCAGAACAGACGGTGGATCTTAGGGGAAATGGCGGCGCTACACACGGGTGAGTACCATTAAAAATAATTTGCCATAACATATAAGAGATATTTCATGGTTAAACAGCAGGCCATGAGTAAGGGTGTTAATTTGCCCAAAACGCGTCTGCCATGAACTCTATTATGCTTAACTCTCCGTGTGTGGACCCACCATAAGTCCTAGGCACCAGGCCCGCTGCCTTGGGGTTATACTAGATTCTGATCTGTCCTTCACCCCGTATATCCAATCCCTTGCCCGCTCCTGTCACCTGCACCTCAAGAACATATCCAGAATCCGTCCGTTTCTCACTGTGGAAACAACTCAATCTCTCATTGTTGCTCTTATTCATTCTCGTCTTGACTACTGTAACTCTCTACTTAATGGTCTTCCTCTCTGTAAACTCTCCCCTCTCCAATCAGTCCTGAATGCAGCAGCCAGGCTTGTCTTTCTTTCCAGCCGCAATACTGATGCCTCTACCCTGTGTCAGTCTCTGCACTGGCTGCCTATTCAGTACAGAATACAACATAAACTCATCACTCTCACACATAAGGCTCTCCACAGTTCTGCACCCCCATACATCTCCTCCCTCATCTCTGTCTACCACCCTACCTGCTCTCTCCACTCTGCTACTGATCTAAGACTACACACCTCACTCATCCGAACCTCCCATGCTCGTCTCCAAGATTTTGCATGTATTGCACCAGTTCTCTGGAAAATGTTACCCCGTGTGATCAGGCAGACTCACAACCCTCAAAGTTTTAAGTGCGCTCTGAAAACTCATCTTCTTAGACAAGCCTATCAAGATCCCTAATTGTTAACCCCCCCAAATTCTGTCACACATTCGTCACTTCCTGCACTTTGGCACCCACAGGCACTTATCTGTATATAGATGTATGGTTGGGATGGCAGGTTCATCCACTTTTTATGTATACTACCCTATATTTATGTAACATGGCTGGTCCATTGTAAACCAAGCACTTGTCACCCTTTGTTTCACCCATACACCCTAATAGATTGTAAGCTCTTGCGAGCAGGGCCCTCACACCTCGTGTCTCATTTTTCAGTAGCTTTTTTATAATGTAATGCTTGGTTCGCCTGTACTTATACCCTCTAAATTGTAAAGTGCTGCAGAATAAGTTGGCGCTATATAAATAAAGATTATTAATATTATTATTATTATTATTCTTATTAACTAGGACACCAATATCATACTAATACCTGTATGCACTGTTGCTTGGCTTTTTTGAACTGCATCTTTTTATATATAAATATATATATATATATATATAATATATATATATATATAATATATATATATTATATATATTATTCTTCAATAAAGAACAATTTTTTTATATATTCTTCTGCTCATGCATGGGGCTGGAATTTTGACTTTCACTACTTGCTTATATTAGCAATTTCCCTCTAACAGGCTGAGCTAGGAATAGCAGAGTTGAAATGTCAATCACAGTTGTAGAAACACCCATGGTCTGAATAGGTAGTGGGGGCCAGATGCTGTCTGTGACAAAACATGGTGAAAACAAACTTTACGGCCGTATTGCAAAGTTTGACTTTTTTGGAGAGAGAGGAAGTGAAAGAGAGAGAGATATTCATAGAGTTGTCAGACATACTGTCGCTCCTCATGTACCTACACAGCAGCTTATTCTAAAAAAAATCCCTTAAAACATACCTATATACAGTACCTACCTCCTGGGAGAGCCTTACATACCTATATATCTAATAGGGGTCCCTATGTACCTACCTATTAGGGGGCCCTAAATACCTTTTTATATACCTGCCTAGCTATTGAGGGTCTATAAACCTACCTATTTGCTCTATATACCCATTCAGGAACTACCTAGTTGGGGACTACTGTATATACCTCATCGCTAAGTAATCAGATGCACTGAGTGGGCTTATAGTTCAACATTTTGAAGGTACCTATAAACCTACCTACTTTAAGAGGCCCATATACTTAGGTATATACTAAATGGCTTATATACTGAAAATACTGAGGGGAGAGTTTACCTACTCAATAGGAAGAGTCTTCCACTTATCTAACTTACTAGTTTTTAGGGTCTAACCTACCTAAAAGGATTGTCTACATATCTGCCTTTCTATTTTGGAGGGCTGCTTACTATATATGGTGTGTACTTACCTACTGATGGAACAAATGTGGGTCCTATAATCATCTGGGGGAACATTTACTGTTTGGAGTACAATTACTGTGTGGGGCACCTAAGGGGGTATTATTACCATTTAGGGAACTATGGATGGGGAGTTTGTACAGAGGTGGGAAGTGGTAGGGAAATGCTGGAAAAAAAGAGATGTTTGTGTGGTGAGTTCTGAGGGAGGAGTTGTGGCCGGGAGAACACATCATGGTGCTCTAGGCGGATAGAGAAGAAAATGGAAAGTGAACAACTCCCATCAGAGAAAATGTCTCCTGTGGTTCCCTGAATCTCAGTGGATATTTTGCTTCTGTATTTGATCAGTGCTGTATTCATGGTCATGTCGTGGTGACCTGACCATCGGTGATCTGTGATAGCTGATGATCTGACCACTATGTGATCAATACATCGTGGTATTGTAATTTATATTGTCAAATACATAGTGGTAGTGTACACTGGTCCCTAAGTGTTGTGTAAAGTCAGTGCATGCCTGTCCCTGACCCTGTGATTAGTGGTCTATATGCAGAACTTTCACTTTCTTCCTTGTGTTTATAGTGTTGTTTGTTTTAGAACCAGTGATGTGCGTGACTAAGGGAATATTTGGAGGTAGATATTGTGTGTGGGCTGGTAAGCTGCTTTTCAGTCCCAGTCTGGCCCCAAGTAGCAGTATTAAGTATAAATGATACCTATGGAGAATGGTATAAAGGCTTCATTCTTCTTGAAATTTCCTTCTGAGTCGAGAAAATGTTCTGGATAAAACTCATCTGGTTTCTCAAAGTATTCTTTGTTTTTATGTATAGAATGCAGTGACAGGATGATCGGAGTTCCCTAGAGGTGAGAAATCATACACATTATTAAATATAAAATATGATATATCGCTATCAAAATAGTAACGTTTTTGGTGAATAGTACAGTTTTGTAGCCATTTTACCTGTATAAGTGGATAGTTAATCTTTCTCTTAGTTACTGATATCTGGTAATAACCAGAAAGGTGCTTTAAAGAGTTGCCTTATAAGAACAACCTATGTTCTCATGGATTATTAGAGAAAATGGATTTCACGAATGTCACAGACCCTGCTCTATGGGCTTTATAATGGCATCTCCTACACTGGTTACCGTAAACCATCCATAACTTACATGAATAATCATTTATCCCAATAGCAGTCATGGAATATTACATTTACCCAGGAGTAGTCACTGCAGAGGAAATGTCGGTCTGGCACGGCTTAAGGGGGAAATCAGCTGATCACTCCTTTCAATCCAAAAGGGGTTGTCAATATTCAGAATGCATATTGACACAAATGTTGGCTTTTGCTGATGTAATGAATTTCTTTCATATTTTTGATCAGGTATCTAAGGGGTTGTCCAGTTCCTAAAATTACCTTACATTTAAGGTATGGAAATCGTGCGGGCTCAGGAACAAATCCCTCAAAATTGATGTGGAGAACAGCTGTACATTACAGCCTGGGTCCTGCACTAACAGGCTTGGATTGTGTTTGTATGTTACTTTCACACCAGTGTGAATCTATGATCATTTTGTTTTTTTCAAAAAAGTTTTGGGGATGTGCAGACCATATATTGTTTTCTAGACTTTTTGTATGGGGGAGTAGCTGTCCCCTTTGTGGTTTTGTTGCACTACACCCACCTGCACAGGCTTTTAAATCAATGCAGAGTACCTTGTAGCTGGAACCTTCTCTCCCTGAATTGTGGAGGTCTGAACAGGCACCAAGAGAGGTAACGTTAGAGTAAGTTCCCACCTGTATTGAGGTCGCCTTGCTGATTGGTGGTTAGGCTTAAACAGTTTTGAGCAAAAATGTAAACTAAGAACCTCAAAAATGTTTCATGTATTCTAAGTAGCAGAAATGATTTTCCAAAAATTCCTATGTGCCTTTTGTTTGTTTTTAAGTGTTAGTAGTGTGCTGCTGATATTGCATTGTGTTTTACTGCCATACCAGTGTGCACCTATGCTCATTTTTTCAAAAAAGTTGTAGTCTAGTTGTAATCTAGTTCTGTTTGGAATCTTTCTTCACAGAACTATATAATAGTCTGCTTCAGTCTTACTCCCTAAAATAATCTGCCTGCAGATCAGATAGCATTTTCAACATGAAAGATTGACTCTAATCCCTTGAAAACAATGGATGTATTTTTTTTTTTATAAAGAGCTATGGTGCGGGCTTACTCGCTAATCCCTTCAGCCCACTCCATGCCTTCTTGCGTTCCCTTCTTGCCTGAGATGAAGTGGCGCCCTAGGTGGTTGCCTACATTTTCCTACCTGTAGTCTCGGCCGTGGTACCAGCTGATTATTACAGCTGATACTCGCTGCTAACAGCAGATATCGTAGCAAACAAGTTCTATCTCCATACAGTTTGTGATCATACATGTTGGTACATATTGTTACTACAGCTGAGTTCTTTTCTTTTGAATAGTGAGCTGCAGTACCTAGCACGGCCACAGTCCTAAGTATGGTACTGTGCTTAGGTCAACAACTAAGTTAATGTGCTACTTACTTTTGGAATAAAAAACCCTCTGAATGTAACATCTCGAGAAGCAGCATGTGGTATAGTAATTGGTGAAATATCCCCAAAGCGCTGAATTTCATGAATCACAGCGTCTGTATATGGCATCTCTTTTCGGTGCTCCATTTGAACTTTAGCCGATCCGATCACTTTCTCAATTTCATTTTGCACCTTTTCTGTGAAGACAGAGATCTTGGTTATATTTTAGGTAAAGGGGTTTTCCAGGACCATTAAACATCTCCCACTGTGCTAACATAAAAACTAACTCATAATGACATCTTCCATCACCATTGTCCCTGCACTGTCAGAGCTCATGGGTTCTCGCTTTATGGATCACATGATAAAGCAACCAATCCCTGGCCTCATCAGTCATATTTCCTACATGTACAGCATGTGACTACAGAGGTCAGTGATTGGCTGCAGAATCATGTGATACATGAACGTGATGTTATCAGCGAGGGTACCATGGTTCATGCTGCGGCTCCAGTGAAGAGCCACAGGTATGTCTGTGTCCCGGCTGTTGCGATAGCATCCTGCAGTGTCCCTGTTATTTATTCACCTGTCCCGGCTCTTGTCTGTGCTTCGGTGCCGGCCGATACAAGTCTTCCATTCTTCCTCCGCCTCCCTGGCGTCCGGTGCGCACCCTGCACTGCTTTGTATTTAAAGGGATAGTGTCCCAATTACCTGCCTCATGACCTGTGACCCCTGACTACCTAAAGAACCTCCTGCACTTGCTCCAGCATCAGTTCGTTGTTGTCCATCCTAGAAGCCTGACCTCTGTTTGCTGTAGCTCCTGCTGATAAACCCTCAAGTCAACAGTGTTCCTGTGAACCTTGTCTTGACCCTGCACTGTTCAGTACACCTGTTTCCTCCTGTTGTACCTGGTATCTGCTGCTGTACCAAGTCTGCTACCTTTCTTGGTCTGCATTACCCACCTACAGCTATTCTCTGCTTTGTATTGTCACCACTACCACTGTCCTGTGTCCTATCCTGCACTTCGGCTACCACCTCAAGTATCACCATCTATGCTCACATTGGCCCAGAGGATCTGCATAGCCGGTGTTTCTAACCACCTGCGACAGAAAATGTGACAGATGGAATTGGGGAGGGTCACTGGAGCTCTGGCAGCGCTGGGATGGTGATGATAGGACAGGTAAGCATGGGTTATTTTTCTATTTTTTGCCCAGCGGGAGATAGTTGGAAGGTTTGTCATTCTTGAAAAGTAATTTTCATGAGCAAACATTTGCAGCCTAAGCCTCTTATAAGCTTAGTGATGTTGTCTAAAATAAAAAAGGGTTTACTGTCTTTCTTCCCAAAAACAGCTACACTCCTGTAAATTTGTGAACCCTTCAGAAATGTCTACACTTCTGCCTAAATCTTCATCAGATTTTCACACATCCTAAAAGTATCTTAGAAATCCAAATCACACAAAGTAATCAAAATATTAGACTCTTTATGCAGCAATAACTGCCGGTAAATATTTCCGGTAATTAGTGTTGATCAAACGGTTTGAGAAATATTAGGTTTGGGTCGAGCTTCTCGACCTTTTAGAACTGGAGCCGAACTGAGCTTTTTATGGTTCATTTGATAAAAATTATTTTTCGAGACATGCGCTCAACACGCCATTTTTAGTTTCACTTTCAGCTGCTTCCTGCTGTTTTGGCGGCCATTCAATCAGTACAGAGGAGTGTAAAAAAATGTCACCATGATAATGAGTGGAGAAAAGTTCATTTTTGGCAGTTTTTGGGGTGAAATACCTTTCAAATATACTGTGTGTTATTGTCACACAGATATATGCATAGAGATCTCTCTTCTTACTCAACGCCAAAAAGTGTAATATTGCCAGATTTTAAGTCCATATAACGCTGAAATATACCAATGCGTTATTGTGTTCCATATATACAGTGGGGAAAAAAGTATCTAGTCAACCACCAATTGTGCAAATTCTCCAAATTAAAAAGATGATAGAGGCCTGTAATTGACATCATAGGTAGACCTCAACTATGAGAGACAAAATGAGAAAACAAATCCAGAAAATCACATTGTCTGATTTGGAAATAATTTTTTTGCAAATTATGATGGAAAATGAGTATTTGTACAATAACCAAAGTTCATCTCAATATTTTATTATATATCCTTTGTTGGCAATGACAGAGGTCAAATGTTTTCTGTAAGTCTTCATAAGGTTGGCACACATTGTTGCTGGTATGTTGGCCCATTCCTCCATGCAGAACTCCTCTAGAGCAGTGATGTTTTGGAGATGTGGCTGGGAACATGGACTTTCAGCTCCCTCTAAAGGTTAACTATGGGGTTGAGATCCAGAGACTTTCTAGGCCACTCCAGGACCTTGAAATGCTTCTTACGAAGCCACTCCTTCGTTGTCCTGGCGGTATATTTGGGATCCTTGTCATGCTGAAAGACCCAGCCACGTTTCAACTTCAGTGCCCTTGCTGCGATGCCCCCTGATGACGTGACTGCAAATATCTTACAATACATGGCCCCATTCATTCTTTCATGTACACGGGCCTGGACATAAACTGGCTTAAGTAGGGGGGCACATCTGCCACTGCAGGATCTGAATCCCTGATGGCGTAGTGTGTTACTGATGGTAGCCTTTGTTACGTTGGTCTCAGCTCTCTGCAGGTCATTCACTAGGTCCTCCTGTGTGGTTCTGGGATGTTTGTTCACCGTTCTTGTGATCATCATGACCCCACGGGGTAAGATCTTGCGTGGAATCCTCACAAAGAACTAGCTCACTGCTCTGTGTCAGCAATTGGTTAATATGCCACAGCCAAGAGAACTAGTTAAAACCAGATAGGATCCTTCTGCCTCTTTATCTTGCTGTTCATTTTTACCATTTACTGTTCATGTTGCAGGTAATGTAGCATCCAAGCACTCATGTGTGAGATGCTGCCGGGATCTACCAAGCCTCGGGGTCAAGGGGCACTAATGGAATCTTCCTTCTCTTCCTCCTCCTCCTGTTATCTGTGCCACCCTCTTACCACTGAAGGGTAATCAGTACCGGTGGCATCCACCCCTACCTCCTCATCCTCCTCCACTTCCTCATCCTGACTGTCACCAGAGTCCTGGCTGGCGTCATGCGCTCTACTTTGTGAGTTGAACTGCTGTCCTGAACTCACCCTCAACCTCGAACCACCGCCTAAAGAAGACCGATACAATTGCAAAACAGTCCCACTTTGTCCCTCTACCTGATCTCTCTATCACTGTCAACAGCTACACTCTCTCACCAGCTCCAGAAGCCCGCTGCCTTGAGATAACCTTTGACTCCAATCTGTCATTCAAACCACACATCCAAACCCTTTCCTCTGCCTACCGCCTCCACCTGAAAAATATCTCCCGAATCCGCTAATTCCTTAAGTTTGATAGCACAAAAATGCTTGTCCATGCCCTCGTCATTTCCCACCTAGGCTATTGCAAGATCCTTTTCTGTGGCCTCCCGTCTAGCACCCTTGCTCCTCTCCAAACCATTCTTAGCTCTGCCGCCTGTCTGCTTCACCTCTCTCCTCAATACTCTTCTGCCCCTCACCTCTGACAGTCCCTGCACTGGCTACCCTTTGCCCAGCAAATCCATTTCAAGTTAGTAACCTTGACCTACAAGGCTCTCCATAACCTTTCCCCTCCATACAGCTTTGCCTTAATCTCTAGATTATTGTCACCTTGTACTTATTTGACCAATGTCATTTATGTAACCACCTCGAATTTACAATGCTCTGGAAAGAAGGGCGCTCTAAAATAAATAATAAAAACAGTCGGGCCTTCTACATCCCCCAGTGAGTAAGGCTCTGTGTCCGCCTCCTCTGCCTCCATCAATTCTAGGACCTGCTGCCGCAGAATGCCTAACACTTTTTTTCAGTAAAAATATAACCAGAATGGTCCTGCTGACAAGGGCAGCGTCCTGAGAGACCATTTTGGTGCGAATGCCGGAAGTGTGAGCTAAGGTCTTGAGCCTTCCTCAGCAGACAGTCAAGACCCGCGTAGAGCTTGAGAAATTTCTGCACAACCAAGTTCATGACATGTGCCAGGCAAAGGATGTGTGTAAGTCCACCAGTCATAAGGGCAGCAAGGAGATTGCTTCCGTTATTGCACCCCACCTTGCCTGGTGCCAGGTTCTTAGCACCCAGCCACTGATCAATCTCAGTATGCAGAGCCGTCCACAGCTCTTGACATGTGTGTTGATGGTCTCCAAGACAAATTAATTTGAGAACGTCCTGGTTTCTCTTGGCACGTGATGCTACCTGTCGAGGTTGGGGATCTGGACTCTGCACCATTCCAAACGTGTGGAAGAATGTCTGCTGAGACTGAAATCTATCAACAGAGGCACTGTAATCCACCCAACTCATCTCGTGAGCAGTCAGGGAGATGTAACGCCCTTGACCGTGCTTACTAGTCTATGTGTCTGTAGTGAGATGGACTTTGGTGGACACAGATGCAGCCAACACGCTGGAGATCTTTTGTGCAACTTGTCGGGCCAGGGCAGGGACAGCTTTTCTGGCAAAGAAATGCCTGCTCGGCATCTTATATTAGGGGCATGCCAGGGTCATGATGTGGCGGAATCCATCTGTGTCCACCAGACGGAAAGCTAAAATTTCCAAGGCCAACAGCCAGGCAATGCTGACATTCAGGCTTTTAGCTTTGGGATGGTTGGGATAAAAGCGTTTCTTATGCTCCCATACCTTGTACACAGAAGGCTGGCTGCTGTACGATGTCTAATGTAGTGGAAACGGAACCTCGCTGTTTCCCAATGCCATGTTCTCGCTACCACCAATTGTACTGCCTTCTAATCTAGTCCAGCCTGCAGAGGCGTATCTTGAAGTTTTTGGGCCCTGGTGCAAAAAGTGATAGGGGGCTCCTGCCAGAAACCATGTGCCATTTCCAATACCGGTGTCTTCTTGTGTGTCAAAGGGGCCTATAGCATCTGCTACCGCAGCACCTCCTATAGCTACGCTGTCCTCATCTTTTCAGTTAGCCATTGAAAGGAATGAATTATCTTAGCCTCTCAATTTTTTATCTGTGATTCTTAGAGCCAAATTTTCTTCACTAAATTGTTCCACGTATCCATTTTACCCTTACGGAGGGTAATTACGGCTTCTCCTCACCTGTATCGGTATAAAAATTAACCTGAACATCTCCCATTGACTTTAATGGGGTACGAAGTTCGGTTTGAGTTGGACTCGAACTTCCAACAGAACTTTTCAAAATTCGAGGTTCGACTCGAACTCTTACTTTTTTAGGGTTCACTCATCTCTATCAGTAATCAATGATAAGTACTGCACATCAGCTTAGAGGAATTTTAACCCATTCCCCTTTAGAACACGACTTCACCTCTGTTATGAACTGCTCGCTTTAGGTCCTTCTATAACATTTCTACTAGATTAAGGTCAGGACTGTGACTTGGCCATTTTATAAGTTTAACTTTACAGTGATACCTTGAGATACGAGTTTAATTTGTTCTGTGACCTTGCTCTTAACTGAAATTGCTCTCATGTCAAAGCAAATTGTCCCATAGAAATTAATTGAAATGTCATTAATCTGTTTCACACACCCCAAAACCACCAGATTTTTTTTTACATATTTGTAAATAAACATGTAGACTGTGTAAATATACTTTATAGAGTATAACACAAGAAAAGGTAAAAAAAGAAACTGGTTTAATTAAGTGTATTCACTCAGAAAGTGTATTCACTCAGATGATGATGGTGCTGGAGATGGAGGCGGAGGATATCACCAAACTTAAATTCTCAGTTTTTTTCCCCTTGAGGATGTATTTACACAATGTTGCTGTAATGACAAATTGCTTGCAGAGCAGATTACTTGTTTGCAATTCACAGAAGGCAATATATTATGAGCTTTTGATCAGGAGCTGTGGCAATGCACACCAGCTCTCCTTTACTCTTATATTTGCTCTTAACTCAAAGCAACAAATTGGCCAAGCGATTGCTCTTGTCTCAAAACAGTGTTATGTTAAGACGCTCTTAAGTCAGGGTATCACAGTATTCTTCTTTAATATTTGTTTAGAATGACTTGTGCGCTTAGGGTTGTTGTTTTACTGCATGCCCTATGATTTCTTGAGGATCAGCTCACATACACATGTATTGACATTTTTCTTTAAAATAGGGTTGTGTAATTCAGAATTTATTGTTCCATTGTTGTTCCAGATATAGCAAAACAGGTTCAAACCATGATGCGACCACCACCATATTCCACAGACGGTATGAAGTTATTATGCTGGATGCACGGTTTTCCATTCTCTAAATATAACACTTCTCAGTGTAACCAAAACAATCTTTTCCTGTCTAATTTGTCAACAAAACATTCAGTTGTCTTCTGGCTTTTCCTGTTGAACTTTAGCAAACTGCAGTTGAGCAGCAATAGTCTTATTTGAAATCATTGGCTTTCTCCTTGCAATCCCGCCATGCACATTATTGTTGTCCAGTGTCTTGCTGATCGTGGACTCTTTACTGACATAGAGTTCACCTTGGGTTATTTGTGACATTGCAAAATTATATGCATTGGGTTGAGAAAATCTTCCTACCCCTTGGACTGTTTCTCATTTTTAACTCCTTACCGACGCAACCAGATCTGACCTCTATGACAAAACCCCATTTTTGAAATCTGACATTTGTCACTTTATAAAGTAAAGGCTTTTTGAAAAAGAAATTAAGATCTTCACAACTCTCTCTATTGGATGTAGAGCATTGCAGTGTGAAAAGGATTTAATCCAAATCAGTTAAGGGGGGAACCTGTCATATAGGTTATGCCCCCCTTGCTGAGGACAGCACAAGCTAGTGTCAGACCTGCTGTTTCCAGAGCTGTGTCCCTTATTCTGTAAGATGTTGGAATTTTAGAGCATTTAATGCTCAAATCTTATTCATGAGCAGGTGTTATCCCCGGCCACCAACGGCTAGCCCCGCCCACCCGGCAGTTATACCCAGGCTTCTACCTATTCAAAGTAATAGGTTTATCAGTTGCAGTGGGCGGGGCTAGCCTCAGGTGGGCAGGGAATGAAAAAAACTGACTCTTTAAATGACTCTTTTCTGTCTGAAAATGGCAGATTTGAGCACTAAATACTCGAAAACTACAGCACCTTACAGAATAAGGGACACAGCACTGGAAACAGCATGTCTGTCACTAGCTTGTGCTGTCTTCAGTCAGGGGGACAAAAATTATGTGGCAGGTTCTCTTTAAGTTCATCTACAGACAGTGGTTTCGGGTCATTTGCCCTTTTTCAGTGCAGAGTAGAACTTACTAGTTAGTTGGGTGAGGGTGAAAGTGGCTTAGAGGGGGAAATATCTACCCTTGGGAAGTGCCACCAACATGGTGGTGTGAGGATGTATGCACCTTTCAGGCCTCACTGGCTGTTTTAAAAATGTAAAAATGTTGAGAAAAGTTTGAAAAATATGCCATTTTCAAAGTTCAAAAATGTGAGGGTAAGAGATATAGTTATACCACACAAAATTGTTAGCACTTTAATACGTGTTTTTATTGGATAAAGCAATATTTATGCATCACTATGTTCTGAAAACTTTTTTTATTTTTCTGTATATGAAGGTGTAGGTGCTTTTTTTGGGTTACAAAATGACATCTATATTAATAGCAATTTGGCATTTATATTACTTGTTGGTCTCTTATGGTTACATTTTTAGATGCTAAGCAAGGATTTTATAACATGCTTTTCCAAATGAACAAGAATAGAAGAGTATAATGTGTGATCTATTCAGCCACCTGAGTCAATGTCACTGGTGGTTCCGCCTCCTCTCCGGCTGCGGGGACAAACGGCACCGCGGTCCGGGTGCCGGGCCACGGGCGCACTTGTTTCCCTGGGCGGGCGGACTTACCAGCCCACGCGCCTGCTTCCGTGCTGAGCCCTTGCCAGCCGCAGCGTGCGTCCCCGCGACTTAGGGTGCGCGCCAACTTCCTCTAATTTAAAGGGCCAGCGTGCCCCAATTGGTTGTTGGCCGATCGCTGACCCTATTTAAGGGTTGCACTTCCGGAACGTCCCCGCCGGATCTTTAGTGCCTTCTAGCCTATTGAGAAAGCGTTCTTAGTGTCTCCGTCTTTACTGTGTACCGTACTTTCTTGCCTACGCCTCTCGACTACGAAACTTTGCCGCCCGCCCTGACCT
Organism: Phyllomedusa bahiana; assembly: GCA_025379985.1. NCBI lineage: Eukaryota > Metazoa > Chordata > Amphibia > Anura > Hylidae > Phyllomedusa > Phyllomedusa bahiana. Next base: position 4,276 of record JAODAL010061893.1, on the reverse strand, counting down.
TATTGCCTGTCCCCGACTACACCTCATCTGACGATTCTGTACCTTGCTACTCCTTGGCTGAACGCAAGTCTCGCCAGTGGAAGCGACCTGGTAGTTTCCCGCCGCAGCAAGTCCATCCCGCTTTGCGGCGGGCTCTGGTGAATACCGGGTTCTACTTAGACTCTGCTCCCTGGTGTGGCTTACGCCATCGCTTGCGCTGGTCCACTACCGACCGTCGTGACAGCAAGATCTGGCCATGGATCCCACCAAGGTGCCTCTCCCGAGTGAAGTAGACCTTGCAGCAGTTGTTGCGCAGCAGTCGCAACAGATCGCACAACAAGCTCAGCAGATAGACCAGCTGACCTCCATGTTTCAGCAACTACTGGCGAATCAACAGCAGCTGCCATCTCCACCGATGGCTACGCCGCCGCCTGCTGCTCCACCTGCGACTGTGGGTCCCAAGCTCTGTCTGCCGCTACCGTCAAAGTTCGAGGGAGACCCTAAGCTGTGCAGGGGTTTCATCGCCCAGTGCTCCATGCACATCGAATTGATGGCTGACCAGTTCCCCACGGAACGTTCCAAGGTGGCATTTGTGGTCAGTCTCCTGGCTGGGAAGGCCTTGGCTTGGGCTACCCCTCTTTGGGACAGGAGCGACCCAATGACTTTGGACCTGCAAGCCTTCCTCACGGAGTTTCGCAGGGTTTTTGTAGAGCCTCTTCTGGGGAGACTGCGCTACTGGACCTGCGATTCATCTGTCGGGGATTATGTAGTCCAATTTCGCACCCTGGCGTCAGAACTGTCTTGGAACGACGACACCCTGTGCACCACCTTTAAGAAACGCCTGTCCAGCAGGGTCAAGGATGCTCTAGCGACAAGGGATTTACCATTCTCCCTAAGTGACTTGATACATTTAGCCACCCGCATAGACGTACGCTTCGCCGAGAGGCAAGAGGATCTTGCGCGGCCCCACCGCTTAGCCCGTCTGGCCCTGGTGTTTCAGAGACCCCCGCTGCCGCCTCCTCTACTGTCCGGGGAAGAGCCTATGCAGGTAGACCAAGTCCACATATCGGAGCAGGAGTTGCCCCGTCGGCGTCAAAAGAGGTTATGCCTGTACTGTGCCAGCCTGGACCATTTTCGTATGGACTGTCCTCTCCATCCCCAGCGTCCAGGAAACGCTCACACCTAGGCTACATTGGAGAGGCGTCCCTAGGTGTGAATTCTTCCTCTCCACATCTTTCCATGCCTGTGAAGTCTGACAGACTCTGGACTCGTGTTCCAAGTCCCGGCATTTCTGGACTCTGGTTCGGCCGGGTTTTTCCTCCACGCCACCCTGGTGTCTCGGTATCAACTTCCGGTGGATCGTTTGTGATATCCTCAGTCAGTGGGGAACTTCTCAGTGACACCATTCAGTACAGGACCAAGCCGGTGTCTCTTCACGTGGGGGTTCTCCACAAAGAGAGGATCTCGTTCTTCATATTGCCCCTGTCTTCGTCAGCGAGTCTGTTGGGGCTTCCTTAGTTGCAACACCATGCTCCCACGCTCAACTGGAGAACCGGCGCTGTCTCCGCTGTCTCTCAATCACCCGCCAGACCGCTGCCAGGCCTGCCTATCTAATACCAGGAATTTTCGGACGTGTTTTCTGAAAAACACGCCGAATCTCTTCCACCTCACCGCCACTATCACTGCCCCATTGACCTCCAGCCTTGGACCAGTCCTCCTCGGGGCAGGGTGTACCCGCTGTCCGTGCCGAAGACCAAGGCCATGTCGGCTTACATATAAGAGAACCTGCAGAAATTCAGAAGTCCTCCTCTCCTGCCGGAGCTGTTTTTTTCTTCGTACAGAAGAAAGATGGATCTCTCCGCCCGTGCATAGACTACCAGGGTCTAAACAAAATTACTGTGAAGAATCGGTATTCTTTGCCGCTAATCTCGGAACTTTTCAACCGACTTTGAGGGGCCAAGGTCTTTACCAAATTAGATCTACGGGGAGAATACAATCTCATCAGGATTCGCGAGGGTGATGAGTGGAAAACAGCATTCAACACTCGAGATGGACACTTTGAATACCTGGTTATGCACTTTGGGTTATGTAATGCTCCTGCAGTCTTTCAGGAGTTCGTCAATGATATCTTCAGGGATCTACTATACTCCTGCGTCATCTTATATCTTGACGAAATCCTGATATTTTCTCCGGAGCTACGGACTCATCGGCTACAAGTATGCCAGGTTCTGCAACGTCTATGCAGTAACCACCTATATGGTAAATTGGAGAAATGTCTGTTCCACCAGTCCAGGCTACCCGTCCTCGGCTACATTGTTTCTGACAGAGGTCTTCAAATGGATCCTACTATGCTATCAGCGATCCTCCAGTGGCCACGCCCCATAGGTCTCCGGGCCATACAATGGGTCTTGGGATTTGTCAACGATTATCACCAGTTTATTCCCCACTTTTCCACACTGGTGGCTCCGATCGTGGGCCTCACAAAGAAGAAGGCTAATCCGAGATGTTGGCCATCAGCGGCCGAGAAGGCATTCTCCGAGTTAAAGGCTGCTTTCGCCTCTGCACCCATCTTGTCTCACCCAGACCCGAAAAAAACATTCTCGTTGGAAGTAGACGCCTCCTCTGTGGGAGCAGGTGCAGTCCTTACTCAGAAGGGGCCTACGCGGAAGACACTTTGGACATTGTCAGAGAAGAATCACTGCCTCATCATATCATGCCTCCTAAACACCTGGTTCACGCGGCCCCTGCCCGTCTCCAACAGGTTCCTTCAGGCAAGACATATGTGCGGCCGTCACTTCGTAGGAGAATCCTGAAGTGGGGACATAGTTCTCTGGTGGCTGGGCATCCGGGTGCCAGGAGATCTTACCAGTTAATCTCTCGGTTCTACTGGTGGCCGGGTCTGGCCAAAGATACAAGGGAGTTTGTGGAGGCCTGTACTACGTGCGCCCGGAATAAGGCTCCTCGCCTCTGTTCTACCAGTCTGCTGCAACCTTTGCCGACACCCTGTACACCTTGGACACATGTGGCGATGGACTTTATAACTCAGTTTTAGGTCCTCTGTTATTTAATGTATTTATTAATGATATAGTGGAAGGGATCGATAGCACGGTTTCGATTTTTGCAGATGACACCAAGCTATGCAGGGTAGTGTAATCTATGGAAGATGCTCATAAATTGCAAGCAGACCTGGACACACTGAGTGCTTGGGCATCCACTTGGCAAATGGGGTTCAATGTGGATAAATGTAAGGTTCCGCATCTGGGGAGAAATAATCTACAGGCATCATATGTCCTAGGAGGAGAAAAACTTGGAGAATCGCTTATTGAGAAAGAGCTGGGCGTTCTTGTAGATCATAGACTACAGAGCAGCATGCAATGTCAATCAGCTGCCTCTAGGGCAAGTAAGATATTGGCGTCTATTAAAAGAGGCATGGACTCGCGGGACTAGGATGTAATTCTACCACTGTACAAAGCATTGGTGCGTCCTCACTTAGAATATGCTGTCTAGTTCTGGGACCCAGTTTATAGAAGAGATGTAATGGAGCTAGAGAGAGTACAAAGACGAGCAACCAAACTTATAAGGGGAATGGAGCATCTTAGTTATGAGGAGAGGTTAGTAGAATTGAACTTATTTAGTCTTGAGAAAAGACGGCTTCGGGGGGACATGATTAATTTATATAAATATATAAATGGTCCCTACAAAAAGTATGGCGAAAAATTATTTCAAGTGAAGCCCCCTCAAAAGACAAGGGGACATTCCCTTTGACTAGAGAAAAAAGGATTAAATCTTCAGAGGAGAAGGACATTCTTTACTGTAAGAACTGTGAATCTGGGGAATAGCCTGCCTGAGGAGCTGGTCACAGCAGGAACTGTAGAGAGTTTCAAGAAAGGCTTAGATAACCATCTGGAACTAAAGAATATTAATGCGTATGTAGCTATGTAAAATTCTGGATCTGGGGGGCGTGGCCTAGCCGTTGAGGAGGCAAGACGTGTGTTACAGGAGCTCCTGCTTCTATCTGACATCAAGACCGTAAAATCCTATTATATCCTGCTTTATTTCATACTGTACAAGGTCGGAGGGAAGCAGCTACATACTGAGAGGCAGTGGTCCCTGATCCGAGCAGTGGCGGAGGAACGTGACCGTGGAAGCCGCGAGGACTTGGTCGGCTAACGCAGCAAGGGCCCGCCATCTTGGAGAGTGGGCGCCGTGATTTCCCGCCAAACAGCTTGCGGTGGTGAGGGGACGAGAGGAACCCGGAGGGGGCTGCGAGTTGCGGCCGCCGGGGGGTCCCGGGTTG
>JAODAL010061892.1:0-20055 GCA_025379985.1 Phyllomedusa bahiana | reverse complement strand
GCCTCAAAGCCCCGCAAGCGCATATGTAGAGTTGTGCCTCTATAATACGAGCACAACCTCAGAAGGTAAGCACATTTACCTACATTTTTAATCTACCGCAATTTTTACAAACTTCACTATTGTGCGCCCCCTTTGTTTGTTTTTCTTCTGTATTCTAATGAAATGATGAGTAGACATCGCCAAAACAGTCGCACTCGCCAACCACTTGCAGAAAACTCTACCCATGGGCGTAATGCGGCATGCGAAATTCAACTTACCCAGCAAAGATTGTAACTCCCACAGGGAAATCTTCTTCAGGAGCAATGTCCTGTGCACCTCCGCCCGCAGCACCAACAGTTTATCCTCCGGCAAACTTAATTCCATCTTCACGCTATCAATACTGATCCCAAAAATATTCAGGCATGTCTTTGGCCCTTACGTCTTCCCTGATGTCAACGGAACTCCAAAAAACTCAGCCACCCATTGCGTCATCCGTAGCAGCAACTCACAAACATTTAGACCTTCTGGACCAATGCAAAGGAAGTCATCCAGGTAATGTATCACTGATGAAACCCCCACCACACCACTCACCACCCACTCCAAAAATGAACTAAATGCCTCGAAGTAGGCACAGGAAATAGAGCAACCCATTGGCAAACAACGATCCACCAAATAACCCCCTTCCCAATAACAACCTAACAACTTCAAACTATCTGGATGAACCAGCAACAAACGGAAAGCCACCTCAATGTCGGTCTTTGCCATCAGCGCCCCTTTCCACAACTGCGGACCCAATGTGCCGTAGCATCAAAAGACCTGTACTCGACCGAGCACAACTATGGATTAATCCCATCGTTAACTGACAGACCCCTTGGGAACAATAAGTGATGAATTAGCCGAAATTTGTTCGGCTCTTTCTTGGATACCACTCCCAGCGGGGAGACCACCAAATCCCAAAAAGGAGGAACCAAAAATGGACCAGACATTCTCCCCAGTAGAACCTCCCACTTCAATTTGTCAGAAACCACCTTACTATATTGCAAAGTGGATCTCAGGTTCCTATGAGAAAATGGGACCACATGGGCCGGGGCCGGAATCCAAAAACCGTCCCGGAAGCCATTCTCAAGAAGCTCCGCCCCCACCCTATCAGGATACCTGGCAAGAAACTCCAGCATCCTTTCCTGCCTCACTGGAGTCACCCCCTTGGAAATTGGGACCAAACTCTTTTCCCCGCCCTCTTCGGGTACGCTTGGAAAACCCATGGGACCCAGCATTGCACCCGGAGCAACGGTGTTTAAGACGGCAACCGGCTCCAAATTTGCATTGGCTGTCATTTAACTGCCAACATAATCCCAATTTTTGTCCTCCACCGGTAGAGGAGGAACCGCCGGACCCTCCACCATGGCTGTCTCCGCCAGTCCCCCCCTAAAGGAGTGCCCATAGCACGAAGGAGACATAAAATTAAGATAAAGGCTAATGTCCTTGTGATCCCACTGGATCGACAATCGCACCACCTTCCTTTGCCTAAATTGCTCGTCATAACGGAGCCAAGCCTGGCCCCCATATACCTTCTGCGCCTCACTTATCGCATCCATGTAGCAAAAAAAGCATGGAACAGTGCTCCGGTACCTTCTCCCCCACCACACTAGCCAAAATGGCAAATGCCTGCAGCCAATTGCCAAATGTTTGGGGTATCAACCGCCACCTACACTTTTCCTCATCCTCCTTTTCCCTTCATCAAGGTTAAACTTCTCCAGTGGACATAGAGGTATACTCACCTGGCTGCACGGGTGCTGTGACCCCGCCAGCCGCAACTCCGGATCCCTCATGATGATCTGCATCCTCGTGGTCTGGCCCGACCGGCCACTGGCTTTAGCTGGAAATGGCTGATGACCTAGATCTGGGCCGTGAGAGTTGACCCGGCATCACTTCTTCCACGAACTGCGGCGATCTTGCGTTGCCAGGGGAAACCTCTACCACCGACGATCCCATCACACGCCACATCGAGTAACACAGGGCTCCCAGCCCCCCATCTGGTCCCCTTCCCGATGCCTGGCAGCACCCCTAGTTGGACCCTCACCCGGGTGGACTGCCACAGGGGTTAGCGTAGAAAAGACAGGATGGACAGCGGGTCCCACATGTTCTATGGAGCGAGGCCTGCTGTCCTCCGCCGGGCCCACGCATAAGTAGATTCCTCCCATCCGCGGACCCCCAGCTGGGCTTCTTGGATCTAGTGGCCCGTGCTAGAGGGTCTCCTGAGGGGCTCCTAACGCGTCACCGCGCCCTGGGAACAGAATCAGGGCTCAGGCACTGCAGTGGCCTGGCCCTACACGCTCCTCTCCCCAGTTCCCTGACACCTGCTGGCCAATCCTCCCTGCTCAGTGCCTCGCTGACCCGCCGCTGCAGCCAGTCATGGCACTGTGACCAGGCCTTGGACTTTAGCTCTTCCAGGAGCGCATCAATGTCGACCATGATAGCCAAGACCAGCATGTGCAGGACTGTCCTTATTTGCTGCCTCAGAGCGTCTGCTCCCTGCGTACATGGGGAAGGCTTTATAGTCCTTCCCACCGTAACAAACCACGCCCCCTCCGGTTCCCTGTGTCTCTGGCCCCCGTCCTGGAGCAGTGTAATGAAATAAGAGTGCTGAAGGGTTGCAACAAATTTGGCGGCCTAAAGCAGATTGTGGACTCATTGACCAAGTACGTTGCTTGCTCCGAGGGGGCATAACTAAGCAATCATCTGGTTCTTCACAGACCCTTTGATAGTAAGGTTGGCTTATCCCAATGGCCGCCAGCTGCAACCTCAGAGCAGTCCCTGACAGTGGCAGCTAACTAGCTCACAACATAGCAACTGAATATTTCCACTATACCGTTCCTGAATGTAAACCACTGTACCAGTACTACCATTATCCCCGCCACACAGTGACCGTATAGGGGTAAATACCAGTTGTACTCAGACACTCTGCAGACATATAAGTAATTACAGTGTAGTTACATCCAGTGATTCACAGGTGAGGTCTTCTATGACTGGAGTCCTTCACTTTCTCTTTTTTGTTACTCTTTCAGTCCAGACCACCATGATGACTTCTCCCAGCCACTATCTGTCCCTGCAGAATTTACCCACAAATATCTTAGAAACTTCACTTTTTCAGCATCTCATCACCTATTCCCACTTCTGTATAAACTTTGCATGTGGTGATAGGTGGGGTCTGTGTTGGCACTAGGCCATATAAAACAATGGTTGCGGGTAGGGTCAGGAGAAGATGTATAGGTTTAGTTTACAAACACAATCTTCTGAGGGGTTACAAAAGACCAACCTCCTGGAGATTGTGCTGTGACTGTAGCATGTATCCCCAGGATCATACAGTGTAGCCTGAAGTCTGTCCCCTGCAACCCCAGAAGATCAGTCGCAGACATGACCTTCAGGGGGTGCAGAAAATAATGTTTAGTACCGTCATGTTTTTCTATATTCCTACAGGTTCCCTCCTTTGCACTAGCCTTGTCACCACTCACATCCACAAGAGGACCTACTATTCATCATGTCAGAGCGACAGCACTGTTTAACTCCCCAGCTGGGTGTCCTTTACAAACTTACAAGCTCATAAGAAGCAGCTTAGAGCCAGAAAGGATTAATTTTTGCATTATTGCATGAGCCTGAGATCACATTTGTACAAGAAAGCCAAAATAGCATCATACTTTAAAAGACAAACTCCAGGATCAAATTATGTCCTGCCAGCAATAGTAGTGGCATGACTACTGTGGTGATAGGGGGGTGGACCTGGGGCAGGGAATGGTGGGCAACATGATATTGCTTTATTTCACACAGAGAATAGGAATCTGATGGTCCTAGTTTAATGGAGTTTTACTGCACATCAGAAGCCACCTTTTCACAGTAAATTTAATAAAGACCACATCATAATGTGGCAGAGTGACACCACTGATCTAAAGATAGATAGTATATTTGTGCAGATGTATTATTTTTGTATCTTGGTAACTGCAGTAACTAAGGGCGACATGTATGATTAATGGTGCTTACACAACTGTTCATATAAATAGTTTAGAATGCGCCTGATTTATGAACTTGGTCTACTGCAGGTCATAAATTAGGCGCATTCTAGCGCAGAAATGACAATTCTGGCTCAGGTAAACCACTTTGAAAGTGCTTTACCTGTTCCAGCAGTAATGCGTCTGGCATTGCCGTACTAAAGCTGTAAATCTATAGGTTTGTATGGTTCTAGTGCGCCCCGCCTCCAGGACGCCCCCAGCATGCGACAGGTTTAAAACTATTGCGAACGGGGCTGCGCTAGATGCTGGGTTGAAAGGCGTCAGACTTCTGGCACAACTCCATTCATACATGTCACTCTAAGTCCATAGGGTCCTAAAACATCTGGGGCATGTGCCTTCTGTTGCATTTTGCTCAATAAGGCTGAGTTCACCCAGAAGTTTTCACGGCACACTGTGAACTGTGGCATATATTTTTACACAGAAAAAAAGATATGTTCCTGTCACCGATTGTATACATATTCCACATAGATACATAGATACTGTTCATCAACTCTGCAGTGCACTATACAATGAAAAAAATTCACTTATACATTGAGAATATATACCATACATATGATTGTTACGAAAGAAAAAAAAATCCTACAATACCAAGACCCAATAATATCACTACTTAAGGACCAAATAATACTGCCAGACCATGACCAAAGGCGACCACCACGTGTGATATCATTTGTACACTGCAGATATATATTACCACCATACAGTGACCATGTAGTGGTAGATATCAATGTACACAGGCTCTGCAGACAGTATATTTCCTCCATACAGTGACCATATAGTGGTTGGTACCAATGTACACAGGCTCTATAGACTGTATATTATCTCCATACAGTGACAATATAGTGGTAGTTACCAGTGTACACAGGCTCTGCAGACTGTGTATTACCTCCATACAGGGACCATAGTTGTAGATACCAGTGTACACAGATTCTGCAGACATATAAGTGATTACCCTGCAGTTACATCCAGTGACTCACAAGAAACATGTCCTCTGATGGGAGTCGTTCATTTTTATTTTTCATCTCCATCCGGCCCAGACCGCCATGATGACTTCTCCCAACCACAAATCGTCTTTGCAGAATTTACCACGCAAACATTTTAGAATCCTCTCTTTTTCAGCACTTATACACCTACCTACCAGAAGAGGGGTTATATACACCTCCCTACTGATTTCGGGCCCCATCCCCACAAAAACTCATTTTCCACTGATAGGAAAGCCGGTGCCTTTTGTAGGGTATGTGGAATCACCCATCATTACTATAAATATATAGACCCCCCAAGTATGTATATAGGTCTTCTCAGTAGATAGGTACAGATGTAGCAGAGTCTAGCTTGACTGTCATATCATGGCTTTTTGTGTTATCTGCTCTCATCTGTAAACAAAGGCCATTGAAAACATTGAGAAATTAGAGATAACACTCTGTGCCGTAATATCATGGTGCATTATCTGTTATTTTTAGTTCTGCTGCATCTGTAGGCATATAGGCCCTTGATAAGAATGTATTTAAGTCCCATTGCTAGGTAGATATAAAGGCACCCTTGGTAGATAGGTAAATAGGATCCCTCAGTACGTAGACCGGTAAATATGATGCCCTGTAGGTAGTTTATATAGTCCCACACAGTAGAGATGTAAGTATGTAGGTCTCCTGAGGAGGTAAATTTATAGGCCCCCCCAAAAAATAGATAGTGATATAAGACCCCCAGAAGGTAAGTAGGAACACAGTACCCCCAGGGCGGTAGGTACATAGACAATTTCAGTATGTGGTAGGTATGTAGCGCCCCACAGTAGTTAGGTACATAGGTCGCTTCACTAGGCAGGCATATAGGTTAGCCCAGTAGATAGGTAGGTACATAGGTCCCATAGTAGGTTGATAGGTGTATTGGTCCCCCAGTAGGAAGGTATATAGGTCCCCCCGGATAGATAGGTAGTTATATAGGTCTCCCAGTAGATTGCTAGGTATATTTGTCCCCCAGTAAGTTGGTAGTTATATAGGGTCAGCCAGAAAAAGTTGGTTGTAATATAGGGCTCCCATTATATAAGTAGATATATAGGTTCCCCTAGTAAATTGATAGTTATATAGGGCCCCCTGGTAGGTAATAGGTATACAGGACTGTTCAATATATAAGTAGGTATTTATGTCCCCCCAGTAGTTTATAGGTAAAAAGGGCTCCCCAGTATGCAGGATGGAATATATGTCCCTTAGTAGGTTATAGGTATACAAGGCACCCAGTAGGTTGGTAGTTATACATGTCCCTCCAGTAGGTTATCAGTATATTGAACCCCCCTGTATGTAGGTAGGTATATATGTCCTTCAGTAGGTTATAGGTACATAGGCCTCCCCAGTATATAGATGGGTATATATGTCCCTTAGTAGGTATAGGTATATAGATTTCCCCCCAATATGTAGGTAGGTATAAATGTCCCCCAGTAGATATAGGTACATTATATATGTTTTTCCAAAGTATGTAGGTAAGTCTATAGGTTTCAATTAAACATTAAAAAAATATTAATACTTCCCTGATGAAGTACTCACTGCTCTCTGCGTTCCCGCACAAGAAACGTGACGTCATCATGCCGTTTAATCTTGCTAGCGTCTCAACATTGTGCTCTGCGGTAGCCTTTAAGAGTATACACATATAGAGGACACATATACAGTTGAAAAGACTACCGGCACTCTGGTCCCGCGGTAGTGGCCTAAAACCTGACGATGGACTGGCCCTGCAGGCAGATTGGCGGTTCGGGCAGCAGAAGTTTTATCCAAGACTCAAGCTTCGGATTAAACTTCCTAGTTATGCCCCTGGTTAGATCCGACAAGCCCATCTCTGCTATATTTGCACTTTCATATGAATAGTCATTGACCATATGCATGCAAGTAAATCAGGTTTATTAGAGCAATTACAACTTACCTGTTTCATTTGAAGAAACATTATGCATATTACATAAGAAAAATGGCTATAGGGTTACACCAGCAGATTCATATTTCTAAATTAAGATTAGCAAAAAAAAATTAAAATCAAAACTAACCAATTAGAATGAAAGAAGCCAAAACCATTTCATCAGCCGATAAATATCTCTATAATTTTGTGCTTGTGTGGGAAGCAATAGGATTAATCCAGTGTGAGCCAGTTTCTTTTAATAATAACTTTCCAGTAGCTTTGCATCTTTAATTAAGTACCTACTTGCCGGAGAGTCCAGGGATTTACATACTTATTCACCAGAAGAGAAGAAAGTTTCTTTATCTGAACTTCACAACCCAGCAGTGTAATTTGTTCTTGAATTTAGCAATTTTGGGTTGTCCAGGTAAAATTTATTTATTATTTTCTATTCTGTTGCAGATTTTATTACAGAAATTATAATTATTACTATTATTTTATTCTTATACAGTGAAGGAAATAAGTATTTAATCCCTTGCTGATTGTGTAAATTTGCCTAATGACAAAGACATGAACAGTCTATAATTTTAAGGGTAGGTTAATTAGCATTAGCATTAAGATTTTGAGGCTGTTGCTTGGCAATTCGGAGCTTCAACTCCCTCCATAAGTTTTCTATGGGATTAAGGTCTGGAGATTGGCTAGGCCACTTCATGGCCTTAATCTGCTTCTTTTTGTGCCACTCCTTTGTTGCCTTGGCTGTATGTTTTGAGTCATTGTCTTGCTGGAAGACCCAGCCACGACCCATTTTTATTGTCCTGGCGAAGGGAAAGAGGTTGTCACTCAGGATTTTATGGTACATGGCTCCATCCATTCTCCCATTGATGCGGTGAAGTAGTCCTGCGCCCTCAGCAGAGAAACACTTCCAAAACATAATGTTTCCACATCCATGCTTGACAGTGCGGACGCTGTTCTTTGGGTCATAGGCAGCATTTCTCTTTCTCCAAACACGGCGAGATGAGTTAATGCCAAATAGCTAATTTTTTGTCTCATCTGCCCACAGCACCTTCTCCCAATCACTCATAGAATAATCCAGGTGTTCACTGACAAACTTCAGATGGGTCTGCACATGTGCCTTCTTGAGCAGAGGGACCTTTTGGGCACGCAGGATTTTAAACCATTACGGCATAATGTATTACCAATGGTTTTCTTGGTGACTGTGGTCCCAGCTGCCTTGAGATCATTAACAAGTTCTCCCCCATGGAGTTTTAGACTGGTCTCTTACCTTTCTAATGATCAAGGATACCCCATGAGGTATTACCAACAGTAATCTCCTTTTCACCCAATGTCTTAATTATGGTTTTGTAGCCCATTCCAGCTTTGTGCAGGTCTATGATATTGTTCCTGACATCCTTAGAAAGCTCTTTGCTCTTGCCCATGTTGTAGAGCTTAGAGTCTGAATGATTAATTGAGTCTGTGGACAGGAGTCTTTTATAAAGGTGACTATTTAAGACAGCTGTTTTTTATTGCAGGTAACAAGTTGATTAGGAGCATCTAACTGTTCTGTAGAATCCAGAATTCTTACTGGTTGATAAGGGATCAAATACTTATTTCTCTCAGCAAAATACAAATACATTTATAGAATTTATACAATGTTATTTTCTGGATTTTATTTTGGATATTCTATCTCATGGTTTTGTAGGCCATTCCAGCTTTGTGCAGGTCTATGATCTTGTCGCTGACATCTCTAGAAATCTCTTTGGTCTTGCCCATGTTGTAGAGGTTAGAGTCTGACTGATTAATTGAGTCTGTGGACAGAAGTCTTTTAGGGTACTTTCACACTGTGCGTTTTTGGTGCGTTTTTTCAATGCGTTTTGTGTGCAGGAGGGCACAGCAATTAATGCCGTACATTGCTGCACAAAAATTGCGGCAAAAATCAATTTACCGCGATTTTTGTGCAGCAATGTACAGCATTAAAAAAACGCATCAAAAACGCACCAAAAACGCACCGTGTGAAAGCCCCCTTATAAAGGTGACTATTTAAGACAGCTGTCTTAAATGCAGGTACTGAGTTGATTAGGAGCGTCTAACTGGTCTGTAGCAGTCACAACTCTTACTAGTTGGTAGAGGATCAAATACTTATTTCTCTCAGCAATATGCACATACATTTATATAACTTATACAATGTGATTTTTTGGATTTTATTTTGGATATTCTATCTCTCAATGTTAAAATTAACCTACTCTTAAAATTATAGACTGTTCATGTCTTTGTCAGTGTGCAAATCAAATAATCAAATCAAATAATTATTTCCTTCACTGTACATAGTTACACTGTACATTTTTAGTACTTCATATGTTCCTAACTATAGATGATTATGATAGGCTCCTTTGTATGGAAATAAACTTGAAATTCTGCTTGTATAAAGATAAACTAAAGTACTGTAACACTGCCTCTTCTGTGCAAGTGCACTTGTACTTGACCACTTTCTACTATTGATGTAGGCAGTTCTAGTCATGAAGGAAGTTATGTGTCATGAGCTGGCTTGGTGGGTATGTAAGATATGTGATAGGTTTTATGAGTACATATCCCTCATTGCTGTCATGCATAAAAGGGGCGAGTTGAAAAAAGGAATGATTATTGGCTTTTGAGCAATATTTCTGAAATTGTGCAGTTTATGAACTGTTTATGTGCTGCTGTGGAGAAAGTGTATTGTGAATAGACAAATGACACCATTGCGAAGAGGCAACATGGAAATTGCACAGCATCACATTCATTGTTGTGAGCCATGAAGTTGCACGATATGGACCGACATGTTACAGTGGAGCAGTTCACAGCTAAAATGAATGAATGGGCTGCCACACATATGTTTTAAACAATAGTTCATTTAACCCTATGCCTAAAGGTCTCCAGAGCAATTGGATCGTCACTTTACCTTTGCTACTCAAGTTTTATCAGCAGTAAAGGCTTTTCAGAGCAGTATCGAAATAAGACCTCTGGTGATTGTCAAGGGGTTGTTTTCTCCAATGAGTGAAGGTTTCTGCTTCTTTAACCCATTCACGACATTGGATATAAGCTTACATCCAGGTCATGTAGGGGTTAACGCAAATGGACATAAACTTACCTTCTGGAGATTGCGCAAACCAAAAACAGGTTCCCCTGATAAAAATGGGTAATGCGTAATTCAGTGCCACCCAGAGATTGGACCCGCCCAAAAGTTTAACCCTTTAGCTGCCGCAATCAATTGTGGGAGCCTAGAGGAAGACAGAGAGAGGGAGCTCCCTCTGTCTTTATTGCAGCAGCTGTGATATAATCGTGGCTGCTGCAGTCTTACTTCATAGCCCGGGCACCTGAGAAAAAATCATTTAATCGAACAAAAAAGCCATTACACAGCTCTGTATGTAGAAAAATAAAAAAGTTATGGCTATCAGAATATAGCGATGCATAAATATTGCTTTACATAATACATAGTATTTACATAGTAGCCCATAGTAGCGCTTCAGCATAAAGAAAAACTCTATAAATTGCTGTAATCGTATAGACCCACAGTGTACTAGCTTGTCATGTACACTAAATGGTGAGCGCTGTTAAAAATAAAAATAAACACTACCAGCATTGCAGTATTTTCTTTACCTTGCCTTCCCAAAAATGGATTTTTGCAATCAAAAACCCTTTTTCCCCCAAAATAAATGATATCATCCCACAAAAAGCAGTACCATAAACAGCTTCGTACACAGAAAAATAAAAAGTTATTATTCTCAGAATATGGCGATGCAAAAACGTGTTTTCCTTTTTGAAAAACAGAAATTGGGTACGTGTAATCGTTGCCCAATTGTGCCATTGTAAAAAAAAAAATAAAAAAAAACACTAAAAGGTTTGCTGTTATTGCTAAAAAAGCCTCCGAAAACCTTAATAAAGTGATAAAAAGCATATATAAACCCCACATAATGCCCCGTAAAATTCAATCATCGTGCAAAAAACAACCCCAGAATCAGTCCACAAAAAAAAAAAAAAAAAAAAATTATGGCTAGTGATAGAGAGGGCGAATTGATTCTAACAAAGGGGAAATTTCGTTTGAATTTCGGGAAAAAACTTCGGTTCGGAAAAAGTCGAACTTTGGGGTACTTCGGTGAAAAAGTGTGCTTTTGATTGAAAAAAGGCTGCGGACATGGCGTACATGGGCAAAGACTCTGGGAGGAAGAAGGGCATCCCTGATGACATGTGCAGGGGTGAAGCCAATCAGGACCGGCGGGTTCTGTGCGTCATCCCCCCACAAAAAGCGGGCGCTAGTCGGGGTCCATTTTTCCACTGTGCTCATCAGGGAAGGGTGCTGCGCGGTGATAGCTTACTAAAGAATTGATTTTTATATGCGATTTCTGTGGGTGTTCAGTTGTTCAGAGACTGTTCTCTTAAAGTTCTTTTTTCTAATTTTTTGGGGTTTTGGGATCAAATCGTTTTGCGTCCACCCCTGATTACATTAAATTCCAAGTGGGATCTAAGCCAGTTCCTGTTGTTTATTTAAAAAAACGGTTTTTTTACAATAAAATACCCTTATTTTGGTGCTAAATTTATTGCGAAATTTTTACCCCCCGGGGTTTAAATTTAAGTTTTGTTTTCCTATGCCTAAGTCACAAGAAAAGGTTAATTACAACTGTATTCTTGTTGTGTGGGTAGAAAACACGAAATTGTAAAGTTTAAAAAGCTCTATTTTGTCGGACAATTCTTTGGCGAAATTTTACCCCGGGGGTTAATTAAGCGTTGTTTTGTGGTGTGCTGCAAAATAAACCCGCCCTTTTTCAACGAAAATTATAATTTTTCCCTGTACCCTAATTCAAAAAGCAAAGGTTAATTAACTGTATTCTTTTTGGTTTTTTTCGTAAAAAACACTCAATTGTAAACCGTACAAAGCTTTTTTTTGTGTGGCTAAATTTTTTGGGGAGCAATTTAATCCGGGGGTTAAATTTAAGCGTTTTTTTGGGGTGTGCTGAAAAAAAAAAACGTTTTTAACGCCAAAATATAAAAAAATTTTTCTGTAGCCTAATTCAAAGCAAAGGTTAATTACAACTGTATCTTTTTGTGTGTGGATAAAAAACACAATTGTAACGGCTGAAAAGTACTATTTGTGCGGCTTAAATTTCTTTGGCAATTTACATCCAGGGGTTAATTAAGCGTTTTTTGCGGGTGCTGACAAAAATTAACCGTCTTTTTCAACGCCAAAAATAAAAATTTTTTCCTGTACCCTTTCACAAGCAAAGGTTTTTTTACAATGTATCTCTTTTTGTGTGGCGTAGAAACACGCAATTGAAACACGTTACGAGCTCTTTTTTTTTGCGGCTCTTTTTTTGGCGCAATTTACACCAGGGTTAATTAAGGTTGTTTTGCGGTGTGCTGAAAAAAATAAACCGTTTTTTTTAAACGCCAAAAATTAAATTTTTCCTGTAGTCTAATTCACAAGAAAGGTTATTACAATGTATCTCTTGTTGTGAAGGTAAAAAACACGCAATTGTAACACGCTAAAAAGCTACTATTTTGTGGGCTCAATTCTATTGCGCAATTTAATCCGGGGGTTTAATTAGGTTGTTTTGCTGGTGTGTGACAAAAAAAACCCGTCTTTTTTCAACGCCAAAATAATTAAATTTTTCCTGTATTTAAAATTCAAAAGCAAAGGTTAATTACAATGTATCTCTTTTTGTGTGGCGTAGAAAAACCGCAATTGTAACCGTAAAAAAGCTATATTTTTTTTTGCGGCTCAATTCTTTTTGCGCAATTTACATGGGGGGTTAATTAAGCGTTGTTTTGTGGTGTGCTGAAAAAAATAAACCGTCTTTTTAAACCCCAAAAATATAAAAATTTTTTTTCCTGTGCCAAATTCAAAAAGCAAAGGGTTTTTAATTAAAAATGTATCTCTTGTTGTGTGGCTTTGAAAAATGCAATTGTAACACGCTGCAAGTACTTTTTTGTGCGGTCAATTTTTTGCCAATTTACATCCAGGGTTAATTAAAGCGTTGTTTTGTGGTGTGTGACAAAAATAAAACCGTCTTTTTAAAGCCAAAATATATCATTTTTCCTGTACCCTTTTCAAAGCAAGGTTAATTACAACTGTTCTTTTGTTGTGGGCGTAGAAAAACACAAATTTTTAAAACACGCTAAAAAGCTATTTTTTGTGCGGCTCAATTTTTTGGCGCAATTTACATCAGGGGTTAATTAAGGTTTTTTTGTGGTGTGCTGACAAAAAAAAACCGTCTTTTTCCGCCAAAATTTACATTTTTCCTGTACCCTAATTTGTCCGAAGGTTTAAAATTTAAGCCTGTTTGTGTTTTTAAATTTTTAGTAAACACACGTGTTTTTAAACGACAAAATCAAGTAAATTTTTCCGGGCCATTTGTGGAGGAAATTTTATATAAAAAGGGTTTACCCAAGCTTGTTAGGGTTATTTGGGGGGTCAAAAATAGGGTGTAATTTTTATCATATAAGATATCTCATCAAAAGTTTCTGACATTTTAAAAAAAAACGGGTTGTAGAAAGAGAGGGGGGCAGGATCTGCAATGCGAGTGGCAGTGGCACAAACTTTCCGGGAAAAACGGGCCAGGTCGCAGCAAGAAGGGGACGTCGCAGCAGGGGTCACTCGGTGGGGCCCACAATGCCGCGTCATCAGCGGCGTGTGTTGTTCGCAACCCAAGGGTTCTTGATTGGTTGATGGGGTCTCCTTTTCCCCCCAGATGACATCTAAAAAACCCACCCAAAGAGTCGGGGGGAAAACCTCAGACCAACCCTTATTTGGAGGGCCCCCGGGAGGGGTCAGGGGCCCTCACCTGTCCTCACCCCGCCTTGTCCCACCCGGTTCCCTCACCCAAAGGGTCTATATGTGGTTGGGCTCGCGCCACTATATGCGAGGATGAACTTTTTGAGGAGGGCAGTCAGCAGCTACTTGGCAGCGAAAAAAATGGGGAAAATATTCCCTGCTTCTTGCGAGGCGGCAAAGTATAGATTGGGGTGGCATGGGAGGTCATGTTGTGAGAGGTCGCCCCCGGCATACAAGCCGGTGAGAGGACGAGTGACGTGAAACACAAAAATGATGATGTAGCGACCGCATTTGGGGAGCCGGGTGAGGCAAGGGCTTATTTGTCAGGGAGAAAGGGGTCAGTTGGTGTCAGGCAGCAGCGCAGCAGCAAGTGGGTCGTTTTTGGCCGTGAGCAGCAGGATAGCCGGTGAGGTCGGGAGCCAAGCGGCCAGGGGTAAAAAACCCCTTCACGGTCCAAAAAAAATACGGCCAGGGGGGGTCAGCGAGGCAGTAGTACCAGTTGGCGGTAAATCCCAAACGGCGGGGGTGGAGTTTTTTGCTAAGACACCGGAGGAGCCGAAAAGGGATATGTGAATTGTGGGGCAGAAAGTGAAGGTGGCCAGGGAGCTAAGTTGGCCCCCACGGCCTTCGTCAACAATGCAGCGTCCCCCCTCCCGGGGCCTGGGAGAAGTGGCTCAGATGTGGTGGTCCTCCTGCCGCTCAAGCACAGCAGCAGCAGCAGCCCCAGTGGGACGTTTCCATTGTAGCCCGCAAGGCTCCACCCCCTCTGCAGAAGGGGGGTGTTTCTCTTTGCATATCTCCGGTCCGATGCTCCTGCTCCCCGCTACTCATGGGGCCAGCAATCATTCGCAAGGGATTTCAAAGAGACAACAGTATGGTCCAACCATCCCAAGGTGCAGCAGCTGACCGTGCTCCTGTCCAATAGTTGGGGATTGCATCCCTCCTTTCCCAAAAGGTGGACTCTGCACCATTCGAGAACTAATGGGTTGTGCCGAGCCCCGATGGGGGAGTTCCAAGCCGTAATTTCTTTCCAAAAAAGGCGTACCAGCCTTCTAAATATGTAGAAAAGAAGGTTTTGTCGTCCTTTAGCTTTCGTGTGTTCCCAAAGGGGCACGGCGCGCGGACGTCTGGAGCTGTCTAGGTCGGGCCCGTACATGTCCTTTACGGCCCACTGGGTGAATGTGCTTCCCCGCCAGGGACACCCCAAAAATTGGACAGGGGGACGCCCCCTTTCTCCTCCACTTTGTCAAATGCTGCACCTGCGCAAGTCCCCCCCTCCTCCTCCTCCCCACCATCAGAGCCCCCACAAGTATGTTCTCATACCAATGTGTTGGGACAGGGGTCACGCAGTTTAACCCGGCTTGCCTCGGCGAAGAAATCAAAAAGGGAGAAATGCTCCCCGTCATGCAGCAAGAAATCGATGTGTGGCTTTCTCCGCGCCAATACAAATCGGAACCCCGGTGGGAAGGACAATGGGAGGAAAAGGTGTCGCGTTCCCCCAGGAGGGGGTGGGCCATGCGCCCCCATGGGCAGTGTTCAATCTAGTTTTGAAAAAGGGTTCTGAAAATTTCCCCCGATCTTCAGAAATTTGAAAAATGGCCAGGAAAAAAAATGCATGCACCCTTTATCATTATAGAAAAACCAGGAACACCCCTTTTCGGTTGCAGCGGAGAATGGCCTCCCCAAAAACCCTTTATATGCATTGTTTCCACCCCCTGGTTTTTAGCCCGCCCCCGTCGGCCGATGTATGAAAAAAGAAAGGCCATTAACGATTTTTGATGATCCAGGCAGACGAAGTATCCCTGTGTAACTTTTAGTCAGCCAGGGCAGCTCATGCGTACACCTGGTTTGTTGAGGCCCTTCGAGGAGGCGAGTTATTTGTCAGTCGCCGGACTAAGGGGGTGAATAACGTATTCCCCTGCTTCCTGTCCTGGAACGATGCTGAAAAATCTTCTGGGCAGGGGGACTGGAGCGTGGGGACTACATCTGGGCCACATGAGCCGGTGGGGACTGAAATGGGGGAGGAGGAGGAGGAATTGGGCAGAAGCTTGTCTGGGGAAATGGTGGATTTTTACCCAGGTGACAAGAGAGGAGGAGCAGGAGCAGCTGGGGAGGTGGATGGAGATGGGAAGACGAGGGATGACCCCCCAAGCACCGTGGCAGTTAAAAGTGGAAAGGGGCGGGAGCCCCTCGGAGTCCTTGTGCGATGGCCCGCGCTGCTTATTTGCCCGGGGTTGACACCGAATAGTCAGCATCCCGGGAGAGGGATGATTCTGGCTCTCCACCCTATTGGACCTCGCTACCGGTCCAAAATGGGGCCTTTTTCCCAGTATTGAGAGGAAGCAAATCAAATACTATAGGAAAACCTCCGTAATCAGTTGGCCGTGCCTATGTGCGGATGCCCCCCCTCTGCAGGTTGACCGGGGGGTTCCTCGGCTCACTATCTGCCACGGTGCTGGGGGAAGGTGGGGGGTAGGAGCAGTACCAGCTCCTCAGTAGTAACCAAGTTGGGTCATGATGAGCGCTTCCCTTTACCCCCCCTAGTGAGGAGGGCAGCGCCAGCAGCGCGGCCCGGAGCAGTCCTGAACCAAAAAGGTTGTGGCCTAATTGGCAGCCTCTGCCACCTCAGTTAGAAAAATCCCCTGGACTATGGGGGAGCCAAAAAAGGGTGTGTGGCCCCAACTTTCCGAGTTTGCAGTGGAGAAGCTGTCCGCCCGGCCAGTAGTGTGGGACAGAGGGGTGTTTTTAGTGCGGCAGGGGCCTCGTTACCCCCAAGGAGAACCCCCTTGTCCCGGGAAATGTGGAACGACTGACCCCTTTTTCAAAATGAAACAGGGTGGATCGTCCAGGATTTCCACGCACCAAAGCCTTAGGGGGTCAGTTGGGTTCAAATACGCCTCAGCCCCTTTCTGATGCCGCACCCGCCCGATGCCACAATCTGTACAGTTTCTCATTGCCTACCACCATCTTTACCAGGGGATGGTATTGCCACCCCCCTCAACATCTGTCATTGTGCCCCTCTTGACCCCATGCGCTGCTGCTGTTGCTGTTGCCGTGACATCCACACTGTGTCATTGTGCCACGTCTGACCCCATGCTGCTGCTGTGGCTGTGCCCTGTCTTCCCATGTGTCTTTTTTGCCACTGCCGACCTATGCTGCTGCCGCCGTGACCTCGCTCCCAGTCATTGTACCCTCTGTGGCTTCCCCCTGTTTTTTCCCCCTCCCGAATGTCATTGTGCCCCTCTCTGACCTCATGCTGTGCGTGACTCCCGCCCTGCCCCCCAAAATGTGTCATTGTGCACTGCCCGACCTCATGCTGCTGCCGCCCTGACCTCCGCCTCAGTCATTTTGCATTCTGTGGCTTCCTCCCGTTTTGCCACTCCAGAATGTCATTGTGACACTGCCTGATCTCATGCTGCTGCGTCGTGACCTCCCCCACGTGTGATTGTGCCCCTCTGTGGCCTATTTTTTGTTTTTCCGCCTCCGAAAGTCTTGTGCCAAATGCCTGATTCATACTGCTGCCCCTTTCCCCCACACTGTGTGATTGTGAAACTCTGTGGCCTAATACTTTTTGCCACCTCCAGAATGTCATTGTCCCCTGCCTGATCTCATTGCTCGCCGTGCCTCCAACTGTGTGATTTTCCCTCTGTGGGCCCAATACTGTTTTGTGCCTCCGAATGTCATTGTGCCATGCCTGATCTATGCTGCTGCTGGTGCCTCAACTGTATCATTGTGCACTTGTGGCCCAATACTGTTTTTCCGCCCCCAGAATGTCTTGTGCCATGCCCGCCCCCATTTTGCTGCTGCCGTGACCTCCGCTCTCAGTCATTTTGCCACTCTGTGGTTCCTGTGTTTTTTCCCCTCCAGAAAGTCATTGGCCCCTGCCCGACCTCAGCTGCTGTGGCTGCCGCCGTCACCCCCACATCTGTCACTAAAGTTGCCCTGAGTTCGCTTGTTTTTTTTTTCCGCTTTCGCTGGAGACTTTTTCGGTACATTCCCGCTTGGTTTTTTGGTAGTTTTGCCCCCTCAAGTGCCCAGGGGAAAAATTTTTATGAAGCAATTTAAGACGGGGGGCCCCGCACTGCGTTTGTCATACTAAAAAAACAACATTGTATGAAGACCAAAACCAAGCTCCTCTGTATTTAAACAGGCACAAGTTCTACGCACCTGCAGGCTCTGTGCGCCTGGAATTTTGCTGCTTTTTAAAAGTTTTTTGTGCGAAATAAATTTGACGAATTTATTTTTGTCGGAAAATTCGGCGAAGTGACCCAATCGAATTTTTGGAAAATTGCCCACTTACAGGACTATAAAACAAAAAATGCAAATTTTTTTTAAAAATATTTTATTGTGTAAAAATAAAAAAAAAAAAAAAAAAATTAAAATTTTTTTCATTGCAATTGACCCACCCCCATGTAAAGCTATTTGTCACCTCACTTTTAAAAGAAACCCAAAAAAAAAAAAATTTTAAAAAGCAGGTTTGGGGTTTTTTTTATTTTGTTTTTATTATTATATATATTGTAGGGTGCCTGAAAACCTGTCATGGTGACGAAAGAAAATCGTAATGAATATAAGACCCAAAAGTCCAGTAGTAAAAAAAAAAAAAAAGACATTTAAAAAACTATGCTAACCTACAGTGGACTATGGGAGATATGTTATAAAAAAATTTTTTGTGAATTTTAAATCTTCTTTCAAATAAAGAAAAAATTTTATTTGAAAAAGGGGAAACTTTTTAAAGTTTTCACAATATTTGACATTTTTCACAAATGAGAAAGAATTGTATGGACCAAAATTTCATACTAATTTAAAGGGGTTGTCTCGCTACACAGATTATCTTTCAACATGTAGGGAACACTAAATGAAGACGTTTTCCCAAAAATATTTATTGTTTTTTTTTTTTTTTTGTTTGGAGTACAAGTGATTTTATCACCTGGCTCTCTCTGGCTCCCAAGTGAGACCTGTGTATTCTTCCCCCTGCTGTTTGTTCTTCAGATGCGGGAGTGTTATCACACAGGTCTTCAGACAGTGAGATTTGTTTGTTATCGATATTTCAGACAAAAAGACAGTAATTCGGTGTTTATTTTTTCCTCAGAGCTTCCTGGCCCTGACAGCATCTCCGTCTTTGAGGAAAGACTTTTTTGGGTTATATGGGTTTGTATCTATTTTTACCCTATTACCTGTATCCATCTATTCTTTTGGAGGTACTGGTGGTGTTATTGAATTACGTCTATACCATTGTGTATTGGTGAATTTTTGAGGGATGCATTGGTGATTATAGGTGTTATAGAGATACCGTGTTTTTGTGGATTTTATATTTTTGTTAGAGTTTTTATGAATAGGATTAAAAAGTTATTTTTTTATGATTAAGGCCTTTTTTTGTTTAAATTCTGTGAATTGTTCATCTACAATATGTTTAAGAATATAGCCACTATAATACTGCCCCAGTAAGAACCTGCTATTTTAAAAACCCACTATGTTTAAGAATTAAATAGTGTTGAACGATTTTTATCGCAAAGTTGAAATCGGAAAAATTTTTTTATGGTGATCGAAATTTCCAGATATGCGATAATTAAAAGGGTTTAAAATCTGGCATTATCTATTAAAATCGCACCTTTTTTGGGTTCCTGTAATTTTGGGGCCCGCAAATGGATTACAGAATAGAGAGGGTGAGTGTGGGGTGCGACGTCTGACTGGGAGTGTATGGTTGGATTGGGTGGAAAAATCAAGACCCGTTTTAATAGAAAAAGCGTTTCCTGTTTCAGCCTCGTGTCTCTCAGGTCTCATAGGGATAGGACCTGCGCTTTGCTGTGGCCAAACGCTCACAAAATTGTCTATTTCTGCACAGAGAAAACCTCTACTTTTAGCTGTGATCCTTCCCAAATTTTGTTAGATTGGATTTGAACATTTTTTGTGTTAGTAGGAATTTTAAAGCGCACTACGCGTAAATTACGGCGGTGGGAGAAAAGGGGGGGCCCGCGGGGCGAAAAAAGACAAGCTCTATCTATAAAGAAATGGATAAAATTCCCCAAACTTGTGAACATTGTAGTGGATATCTTTATTATTTTCGTTTGCTATTTAATATTTCCTGGATATTTGGGAAGCCTGGAACTTATATTGGATAAACATCTTTTTAGTAATGCAGGTCTCTTTGTTGCTGCAAAACTCACTTTTATTATCAGTATAATTTAGATAGGTGTTCAAATTTTACCATTAACCTGTGACTTTGTATATCCCCTTTCACTTAAATTACAAACAGCAATCTTGTATCAGAAAGGTTGTTTTTTGCCAAAGTACCCCGTATCGTCGAAAAAAATCCAGTTACGTGTTTTTTTACTTTGCGCA
>JAODAL010061891.1:0-20056 GCA_025379985.1 Phyllomedusa bahiana | reverse complement strand
CTAAAAGCCCTCCTGTCACCCCTGGTCGGTCTAAATGCAAACTTTAAGAAAAAAGGGCTTGTAAAGAAAGCTTGCTTCTCAGGCTGCAATTTTTGAATCACTATTTTTTAAAAAAGTGTTTAAAATACCCATTTTGGGGGACCCACGCAACATTACATGTGGCAAAACCCTTTAAACCTGTGATTTTGGTGGTTTGCTTTCCCCCATTGGAGTCAATGTAGAGAAGTCTGCTATACAATCTGCAGTACAATACACAACAAAATATGCATCAATAAGTGCAGATTACAGCATAAAAGCTATAGATTTTAGTTTGAGGAAAAGCAGTAGGAGATCTGCCCATGTGAACACAGCCTAAGGTTAGGTTAGTCTGTTTAGGGGTTTCCGTGGGGGCTCCGTCAAGTTTCCCATAAATTTTTGGGAAAATAGCCAGCTGGAGCACTATTTTTCTGTTAAAACAACGGACCCCATTGTAATCCACAAGTCGAAAACAAGTTCCCCTATTACACTCATCATCAAATGCAAATCTCAAAACCAGCAAATGTATTTGCCCAAGGGCAGATCATGTAGCTGCTGTGGTCCTCTGATAAAGGCCACCAGCATGGCCAGTCTGAAAGGGCTGCTCCTGAGGATACAAATGCTTGTTAGTCCATTGAGACATATAAGAAAAAAAATCTTTTCCCCAAGGGCCATTTCGTGGCCGCCGGGTGATCCCGGCGTAGCCTTGGTTCACCCTCACCACAGGTCAAGAAAATCTGCCCCTCGATTGTCTGGAACCTGTCACATAAAGGGGGCAAGGCTATCCCGGGTCTTGGGGGGTACAAAACAGCATCTGGGAGGTCAAGATTCTTGTATTCTTCATCACGTCTCAATGGACTAACAAGCATTTGTACTGTCGGGAACACCCCTTTGCTGTTGGGTGGTAAGAAAAGTCCAACAAACCCTTCCTAAGGATTTTTTTTTTTTGTAATTGGCAAACAAGGTGGGAATTGGCCCAAGGGTCATAGGATCAGGCTGGACAAACACAAGGCCCCTCTTGTCTTGGAGGGTAAATCCAAGAATCATATCAGTGGGCACAGACTGGTCTGGGCCATGGGGCCTCCACTGTTTTCCATCACTGTATCCATCCTGACACGATGAGATCAGTAAACCTAGCAAACCTCAAATCAGCCCCTCTTTGTGAGGAGCTTTCCTCAACTCCAAGGTGCGCCAACAGGTCATGTCTCCAGGATTTTCCATAGGATGCAGATATGACCAATGCAAAACTGAGGAAATTGTGAAAACATGACCTGTTTGAGTACAGGAGATCACGTGGTTGTCTATTGTCCCTCTCATCTATCAGGTCCAATATGTGGACCCTCACAAACACTGTTCCTCAACTCCAGACCTCAAGGCTCACCAACAGGTCATGTCTCCAGGATTTCCTTAGTATTGTTACCAAAGGATTTTTAATTTTTGGTCAATGCATTCTATAGGAAATCCTACAGACATGACCTGTTGGTGAGCCTTGAGATGAGGAACAGTATTTTTGAGGGACCAAACATACTGGATCTGATAGATGGGAGGAACAATAGGCAACCAAATGATGACATCGCCCATTTATCTCCTGTACTCAGAGCTGGAACTTGTAGTGCATTTCACCAGGAACTACACCTCAGGAAAAAACAAGGCCAACTTATGCGGTAATTCGTTTTATTTTACCTGTGTGATAGGCTTAGACAATCCGCTCCAATGTTCTGTTATAAAGTTTTAGAAGGGTAAGTCCAGCACAGCGAGTGCAGCTGCAAAGGGCAATTACAGTAAAGTAAGCCATTTTCACAATGCAGGTTATTTAAAAAAAAAAAAAAAAAAAAAAAGTATGCTTTACCTAATACAGACCTTTTTTGCACATTCAACTCACTCTCTTGTCTGACCACTGTGTCTGTGAAAATGTTTTAAAAAAGCATTCAGGCAAGCTTTTTGCCGATTGAAAAGCGCCATTTGCCTTCACTGCCCATTTTTTTGAAAAAGTAGCAGAGCCGTAAAACACACACATTTTTTAATAACATGCATTGTGAAAATTGCTTACTTTACAGTAATTGGCCCTTCAGGCAGCTCTCGCTGTGTTGGGAATAGACCTTTGAGTAGAGATTTTGACTTTCCCTAACCAAATTATTTAGCGGATATAAGAAATTATGTAAAGATCCAAAATGATGGCACCCTAGAGACTGAGGGCAATTACCATGCATCAATACAGCACTAACAGATCAAGGTGGATGCAATTTTTTAATTTTTTTAAAAGAGACACTCCCATCACGAAAGTATTTTTGTTAAACCGCAATTACCGGAAAACATTTTTTATTGAAATTTTTGGCAGCATTTTTTTTTACATCATTTTGGCAGTCCTATGCAATCAAGATTTACATATAAAATCTTTTTTTTTTTCTAGCTGTGGTAGTAGAGAGCTAAAACACCAGAATGGCAGGACAGACTGATCTCATATTACCACAGCTTATCTTTATGTAGTCTCATGACAAATAGTAGGTAACGGCAATGAACGCTCTATTGTTCTTTGGACAGGATAAAAATGGAAAAATTTTCAGCCCCACGGGAAAATTCCCTTTTTGCACGGAGGAGTGTTTTTTTCATTATCAGGTGTAGCGATAATACCCCACCTCTCAACCCCACCAGCCTTGAAGAGGACCACAAACAATCTCTCAGTGCACAGTTCACGGAAATGGGAAAAAGGGGGAAAAAAAAAAATAAACCCCCCAAACAAAAATAAAAATCCATTTTTAGTCGCTTAATCCCAAAGAGACATGTGGCAGCGTGCCTGTAAAGAAAAAAAAAGAGCAGAGAGGAGTAATAGCCACTTTTTCCCCCCTTTAGGGGGGAGAAGGTCCCAATCGGCTCACCAAACCCCGGAACAATGTAAACCTCCAGCCATGTTAGCAGG
Organism: Phyllomedusa bahiana; assembly: GCA_025379985.1. Taxonomy (NCBI): domain Eukaryota; kingdom Metazoa; phylum Chordata; class Amphibia; order Anura; family Hylidae; genus Phyllomedusa; species Phyllomedusa bahiana. The sequence goes on along the minus strand of JAODAL010061891.1, from coordinate 17,124 downwards.
AGAAAACCTCAGCTTTTTGGGGAAGTCATTAATACCCATTTCCCCGCTACAACCCACCTGTCCCCTAGTGCAAGAAAGTTATATACTCTCTCTGAAGGGCCATAAATCAGAGGGGTGAAACACCATATACAGGGTATTAAAGGGAAAACAGCGTACCCGCAGGAGCGTTTAGGGAGGGGGACTTTGGCTCCGGTTTTGAACGACTGTCCAAAAACCCAGCACTTATCGAGGGGACCAGAGGAAAAAGCATTAGGCTCTGATTCGGAAAGTCAATCATGCTGCTAAAAAGGTCGACCACCTACAGACTTAACCACCCAGGCGCCCCCGGTTTTGCAGTGCCTGGGCTACTGTGCAGCTTCAGCATCAGGCGAGTCTCCATGAAAAGGCAAGGGTGATTGATTCCCACCCCTGCCTCCCGATCGCTGAAATATACAAAAACCTTGCCCGGCCGTCACGTCAATCCCAAAAAAAGGAAGCCCTGCAGTCCCACTGCAAACATCAAATGGCGCCCAAAAAATATGACAGCTTTTCAAATTTTGTGGACCCCGTTTTGCCAAAATTTGCGCAAAAGCCTTTAGTTTTTCGGATTTGCTTTTTCCCCCTTTAAATTTAGTGTTGAGGCTCCCGGCAACCCCGAGCAGAACATAAACTGTTGAATTCCCCCCATTGTATAAAAATTCGGGAGAAAAACTTTCTTATCCCCGGGGTGGGAGTTGGAAAACCCAAAGCCCCAACTGCCCCCTAAAGGTGAACTTTACTGTAAAAAATGGTAACATGGGCCCATTTTCACCTTAGATACAATAATCAAGCTATTTAGGGAGAACAAATAAAAAATATTTATTGGATACAACTTTACAACCAAAAAAATAATAAATTTAAATATGAAACGCTGAAGTGGAAAAAAAGGTTTTTTTAAAAAAAACGCCCCGAACAACATTTGTGAAGTCTTGAATTTTGAGAAAAATTTTTGCTCCCATCAACCCCCCATACATGACCTCACATCTACCCCATTATTTCCCGGCCAGAAACGGCCTCTCTACACTAACTTGGGTTAGTGGCCAAAGCGGGACCCCAGGGGGAAATCTCTAACAAATAAAGGATTTTGCCAGTTTTTTGAACTGTGAACTCTTCACTTCTTTGAAAGCAAGTGAATAGTTGCTGAATCTGGTCAATTGTTTGCTATGGGAGCGGAAACTTTTTCCCCGCAGCAACGCTTTGCTGCTCCTGTATCCAAAAACTTTTTCAAAGTGAAACCCTTCATTGATGAGGCAGAATAGGGGGCGTTCCTGGCAAATTCCCCTTCCCCGCGCTCTTGACCCCTCCTGAACTGCATTATTTTTACATATTTTTGGAGTCGGGCCATTTTATAACCCAACCCCAAAAAGGGACCAACAACCCATTGTCTGTTCCTCTGTTATTCCTCCTAGAAATGCATGACCGAATCTGTCAGATGGGCGTCACCATTCTAGTTTTCAGAAGGAGGTGTCCCTAGACGCACCGACTGTCAGCACTGACTGGACCATGTCACACTGTGAAGGGATATCTCCAGCCCCAACTGGCAACACCCATCTGACAGATTCGGTCATGCATTTCTAGGAGGAATAACAGAGGAACAGCACAACCCAGAGTTATAAGAGAAGAGGCTCCAGGATTGGTATAACAGCGAACACATGGATTTACTAATACAGGCCAATTGTGGAAGAACAGTCACCTAAATGATTGCTCATAACCTATGACAACGTATGCGGCCATATCCTATCATGTGTGACTGTTGCCATTATCCAGCGGGAAACCATGAATAAGGTTTCCCAATATATATCATGGTTTGACCATGGAAAACGTAATCTCTTCTGGAAAACGTTGGCTCTATTTCATGACTGCATACGTTTTATGTCTACCACACAAAACACATAGGGTCAGGAAACAGATCAGCGTAGTCCGAAAGAAACTATGGTCGGCAAGTATGAACGGAAGCATGCAATTTTTTTTTACTGTGAGCCTAAGGGGATGTTCACACTGCATCTTTTAGATGTGTGTTTGGATCCATGTTTCAGACCCTAAACGGACCCAAACCCACATCTAGCAATGAGCAGTGTGATTTCCATTGCTTTCAATGTAAAACACGCATTGGTGTTCAGACGAGTGATCTCCGATGTGTGCTCACGTGCATCTTTCGGATCCGTTCAAAGAATGGTCATGTCAATTCTTGATCCGTTTGACGCAGCAGACGCCCTGTTTAAAATGATAGGGTGCGTTTTGCTGCAGCCAACACGCATCCAAACACGCAGCACACTTTTGGGTGCGTGTTGGATGCATTTTACACCTCGCTTTAAAATAGATTTTTCAGTTCGAAAACATATCCAAAAACACCATGTGAACATACTAACTGGCCTGTGCACAAGGCTCTTTAAGCATCCAATCCTTTCTGCCTTGCAGGGTGGGACGTCCATGGATCGGACTTGTTCTTCTAGTACACCCAGCAGATGATGAACAGGATTTAGATCTCAAGAATTTGGAGGGGAAGTCAACATTCTAAACTATTTGCCATGTTCCTTAAACCATTCCTGATGATCTTTGCAGGAGCATCATCAATGTGGCTGATTTCAGCTTTCAAGGAGCTGTCAGGTTGAATAAATTATAATTAGAGTCTGGGTGGGGAAAATAGAAATAAAAAAGTCATACTTCCCCTCCGCTCCCCCACTGCTGCGTGCGAGGCTTGTGGAAACGCTCCCCTTTCCCCCTGGGGTTTTAGTCCCAAAAAAAAAAGGGGAAGCCCGGGTCTACAATAGGATTTAAAAAAAAGTATACTTACCTTTCCCCCCCCATGTGCGAGAGCTTGCTGGAATCTGCTCCTCTTCCCCTCTGGGTTCTAGTCCCAAAAAATAGGAGAAGTTCAGGGTCTATAGAGCATGAACCTCTCCTGTGTGTCTGGACAAAAACCCAGAAGTGACGAGGGCCATAAGAAGCTCTAAAGCAGCAGCAGCAGATCGGAAGGTAAGTACTACTTTTTTTTTTTCCTATTTTTCCACACCATGACCTCATTTAACTACAACTTTCCAAGACAGCACCTTTAATCCTGGACAGTGCCGATAGCCATAATCCTGCCAGTGCGCCCTCCACCTATGGGCAACATGCCACCATATGCTTATATGATTACACCTATCAATGCCTTACATCACATATGGGAAAACTTCCAGTGTACACCCCTGATAGAAGGCACCAATACAGTGTCACCAAAGCCTTACGGATGTCCGACATCTCACATATCAAACATATACTGCATATATTAGCCCAGGACGACATGGTCCCTTATGGCTGCACACAAGTCACAATACAAAAGGTTAGTAGTATAATGTTGTACCGTGTAATAGAAAAGTAGTCAACGTGTGAAGAAATCAGGCGATCTTGTTAGGGCTAACTGCAATTTTTGTATTTTTTGGTATTCAGTATACTAGTTAGTCCTCTAAATGGGTGACCCCTGATTTCATTCACTCTTCTAATGAAATCAGGTCGGAAGACTGTAAAGCAGCTTTATGGGATTACAAGGTTTACTGTGCAGAAAGTCCACCCGTCTGTGTGACAACTGCCCACAACCTTGTTAACCTGTGATTTTACTATGGTGAGTCAGTCGTGTGGTTCCAGCTGTAACATGGGGGACCCCCTCTAAGATGCATCACCTTGCACGGAGGGGAAACTCAGCGCAGGCGTTACAGAGACTTTGAGGGACTTTTTACAGAGGTTTTTCTGCGGCGGGAGGAGGGGACTTCCTTTCTACATTTCCACCTCAGGCCGTGTCTGATCCTCAAGCTCGGAGGCCGCTCAGGAAGTGAACACAAATTCCTTGCCAGGCTGCAGACATGTCTAGAGATCTGTAAGGACAGAGAGAACCTCACTGATGTCCTACAACTTCTTGTCACATCATGGGACAACCTTCCAGCTGCACAGGTCGGGAGAGGTTTGTGATGGCGCCGAACTGCTGCAACATGGACAGACAGACGGCCAAAGGAATCAGACATATTCCAGTTTTCTAGAGCAAATTCCAGGAGGATAACAGGACTGATTGGCTGCCATGGACGCAACACAAAGTGCAGCAGAGAATGGTAGCACAGAGAGGGCGCAGTGGTAAGCTCCAGCCATGACAGTGCCCGCCAGGGGACGCAGCCCACAGACAATCTCCCATCCACACAGCAATCACTCTGCACATAACCATAGCAGAGCCGACACGTGACGGGTGCCAAGAGATCAAGTGACCCGACCTGCCGCCGCTAGAGAGCGCCCTCCTGCTCCTCCATCATGCCACCGACCAGACCGGCTGCCAACAATCAACACAACTTAAAGGGAGGTGTCATCAAAAAATAACCTATTGTTTAACTCCCGTTTTTATATTAAACACATTTAAGATTTTTTTTTTTATTTACATATCACTTAATATTTGTAAAAAAATTCTTAAATCCTGTAGTTTTCACTTTGGCCACTAGGCCTAATAATCGTCTGACACTTCCTGTTCTGTAGAGAAACTTTTCAGCAGTCTCCTTATTATCATCACAGGCAGGATTACACCCAGGGCTGTGGAGTCGGCAAGCCAAAGCCCCGACTCAGACTCCTCAATTTCCCAAACCTCCGACTCCCTCATACCTGCCGCATGTTTAAGTGATAAATTACTGTAGTAAAATGGTAACATCAGGCTGTTCATCACCTTATGATACAATAATCAAGCTATTTAGGTAGAACAGACGCTGACAAGCAAAATGATAATGTTTTGATCTTTTGAACACTTGTGGGTAGAGTTGAAGAAAAAGCTGTATTTGTATCCAAGTCCAGTCTGCACCAACATTTGGAATGTGTAGAAGAGACCTGGGATCAGATTTTAGTCAAGATATGCTTGAATCTGATCCAGAGCCCAGAAGGATTCAGGCAGAGCTGAAAACCAAAGGTGGATTTCCCAAATACTAACAAAATAATAAAAAATAACATTTAGATTTTTAGGAGCAAAACAGTAACAATGCAGTTACAGGAAAGAATCTGCAGAACTAAGCAGATGCTAAATACTTGCAAGTCACATTTATGTATAAGATCGGTAAGATAACTGTATATAAAATGACAGTAGCCTCATGTACAAAGCTGTAGTGGATGGAGACATATGGAGCCTGAAAGTCAAGTTCAAACCATTGTTACCATTTTGCTTGTCAGTGTAAAATATATTCATTGGATACGACTTTAGAACACAAAAAAAATGTAAATATGCAAAACACTGCAGGAACATTTGTGGAGTCTCTGAATTTGTTCAGAGGAATAGTATTGCCTCCATCAGATGCTGCATACATGACCTCACATCATTATTTCGAGGCTAGAGAACGGCCTCTCTACACTAACTTGGGTTGGGGGCAAAGCGGTGACCACAGGGGCAACATCTCTAACAATGTCAGGGTATAACGGAATTGCCTCAGCCACAGTCCGTTTTGATGAATGGTTGATCTTCTACTTCTTTGAAAGCAGATGAAAAATTTTGCTGAAATCTGTTTGCCCTGGGAGCAGAATCTTTCCCCTGGGGCAGCGCTTTGCCTGCTCCATGTCATCAATTACACTCCTCATGTGATGAGGCTGAAGATATGGGAGCAGGAGCACCGGCCGGACCCAATGCCTCTTGCTCTTTGCATCGACCTAACTGGACCAACTTATTATATATTTTGGGAGTCGGTCCTTTTATGACGACTCCGACTCCTGCAAAATAGGCTCCGACTCCACAGCCCTGACTACACCGAGAGGTGAAACCAATGTGTACAGATAACACAGGATCCACCAGTCACAAGAGGAGATGTCACAGCTCGTCCTCACTTCCCCGGGGGGGGGGGGGGGGGGGTTGGGGGGGGGGGGGGGGGACGGGGGTGAGCCGGGGTGGTTTAAAATACTAACAAAATAAAAAATTTTAGTTTGGGCCCCCCCTTTTGCAGTCGGGCCTGCAAAATAGCGATGAAACTGAAGTCCCCCTTTTTGCTCGGGGAAGTTTGGGGGGAGAGCCCGCAAAGGTGGGTTTGGGGGAAAATGGGCCGGGGCCCGAAGCCCCCCTTTCCCGGGGGGGGGTCGGGGGAACTCGGCGATTGACACGTATGCCCAAAACACTCCGAACTTGGAGCCTGATTTCGGGAAGTTCCCTCCACCTCTCCGACCCCTAGGGAGGGGCCCTACCAACTGGGGGGGGAAAGCGGTGACACGGGGCCCTCAAAGTGGGGTAGGAAGCTCCTCGCCCTCAGTTGGTGGGACCATCTCCTTTGGCGAGAACGCTAAAAACCTCTTTTGCCTGGAGCAAACTTTCCCGGGGGGGGCGCGCCTGCCAGTCACACTCCGGGAGGGGGGGGAACGGAGCAGGAGCACCCCCCGCCGCTTGGGGGGGTGGGGGGGCCCCGGACCCTTATACTGGGAGTCGGTCCTTTAACACCCCTCCCCCCGGGCCCGCCCCGACCCCCAGCCCGCACCGGGGGCAAGGAAGATAACCCGGTCCCGCACGAGGGGGCAAGCTCGCCTCACTCCTGCACATTTCCCTCCGGGGGCAGAGCTGAAGACTGTCTTAGAGCCTGGCTGCTCCGCCACGGGGTCCTTAAGCCCTCTGCGTGTGGGGGGGGAGCCGCCCCCCTATCCATCTCAAAACGGAAAAGACTAAAACCCCCGCCCCCGGGGGGGCGACCTTAGGCAACCCCAACCCCTTGGGGGGAAACCCTCCGGGAAGCCCAACCCCGCCCCCCCTCCCGGGAAGCGCCTAAAGCCACCCCTCCCCGCGGGGGCAGAGCGGAAGCAACCTCCGCCCTCCTCGCGGGGGCAGACCCCCGAAGCAACCTCCCGCCCTCCTCTCCGCGGGGGGGCAGCCCCCGAAGCACCTCCCGCCCCCCCTCCGGGGGGGGCGCCCGAAGCACCTCCCGCCCCTCCTCCGCGGGGGGGGCAGCCGCCTGAAGCACCCTCCCCCCCCTCCTCCGCAGGGGGCAGCCCTAAAGCACCCTCCCGCCCCTCCTCCGCGGGGGGGGGCAGCCGCCTGAAGCAACCTCCCGCCCCTCCTCCGGGGGGGCAGCGCCTGAAGCAACCTCCGCCCTCCTCCGGGGGGCAGCCCCCTGAAGAAACCTCCCGCCCTCCTCCGCGGGGGCAGCCCCCTGAACCCCCTCCCGCCCCCCCTCCGCGGGGGGGGCTCCTGACAAACCCCCCCCCGGGGGGGGGGAGGGGGACTCCTGACAAACCCCCAGGGAGGGGGGGGGAAGGGCCCCCTGACCTAAAACCATTTCGTACTTTTTGGACCCCCACTGACCTGTGCAACTTGTGACCAAGAGTAGTGTTTTCAAGCAGGGCCCAAATGAGTGCCTCACTTCCACCTTCTCACAGGTGGCTCTGCCTCATCCACATCTGCCCCCCCACACAAACCTGCGGAGCTGCAGGACCTCCACTGTGATACCCCCAGAGCCTGCGACACTCCCACACCCCGGGAGGCAGCACATGAGCCCAGACTGTCCGCAGCTCCCGCCGCCCAGCCCATGCTTACAATTATCCCCGCTTTTTATGTGCAGGACGCGGCCAGGAGCAGCAGTGTCGTCCATATCAAGCCCCGAGAACCCAGTGACAACTTCATCTTGTCCCGGCGTCACCGAGGAGAGCGCGACCACAGCTGCGCACACAACACCGGGCCTCAGGAGCCGGATGAGCCTTTGGCTACTGGTGGGGGTGACTGCGCCTGCTTTGCTATGGAAACGCAAAACGTGAGCCCCGTGTACGCGTGCGTTCCAGGGTGGGCGTTCATGACGTCATCGGAGCGCTTGCGCTGGTTAAATTTAGGTCTCCTGTTGGGGGGTTGTAGTGAGGATTATCAGCGCACATACCTATCACAGTGTATCCATACACAGAACTGCGTCACTGGTCAAGGACAGGGACATTTATGGTTTATATTACCTTCTTGTTGGCTACATAGATGTTTTGGGGCTTGTTCTGTGCAGGGCAAGAAGTAATTTTGAAAAAAGTTTTTTTTCCCCAAAAAAACTCCCACTAAAGAAATAGAAAATGATTTCCCATACTAACCTCTCCCCTCAACAAGGTTACAGAGCTCCAGTGTCCTCCTCACTGATGACGTCAGTTCATGGATCACATGATGCTGCAGCCCAAACACTGACCTCCGCATTCATGTCTGCATGTACATCATGTGAACACAGAGGCAGTGATTGGCTGCAGCATCATGTGATCATGAACGTTGATGTAAACAGTGAGGGGAACACTGGAGCTCTGGGACCATGGTGATGGGAAAGATAAGTAAGGGTTAATCAAAAGGTTATTTTGAACTTTTAAGACTTTTTTAATTTTTTTATACTTTGAATTTTTTTTAAAATTTACTTTAAGGGCCGGTTCACACGGCTTATTTTAAGCCGTAATTGCGGGGATGGATTCCGCCGCAATAGGCTTGAATAAAGGGGCGGGGGGGGCCTTGCCCGCCCCCCATAGACTTTATTATCCCCGGCACGTATTTTTGCCCGGGGTTAATGAACATGTCAATTTCTCCCCGCCCGGCGGATTATGAGCGGAAGGAGAGATGGAATCCAAGTTCTTTATGAGGGAAAAAGTGGATTACCGTAATGGCTGGGCGGGTTTTCAGCCTATTGCAGCGCAGTACGGCGTGCAATACGGCTGCAATCCGTCCCTGCAATAAGCCGTGTGAACGGCCCTTAAAAGGGTTTTACCACAAAGGCATTTCATGTCCTGCTTTCTTCTCAGCTTTCAGTGTCTTCAAAAGAGGGCGTGTATAATTTGAACTGCATATCATGTGACCCAGCAGGCTTGAGATCATCATGCCTTTCCCCACAGTGTGCTCACTCTAGTCAAGTAAAGGTCTGTTTATGTAAAGATCTTTGAGTAGCTACAATGTAGCTAAGTGGTTAGAAATTCTGCCTTCCAAAAAAGGGGAACTAGGTTAAATCCCTTCAGGAACCAAACGATTATTTTCTTTTGGCTTATTGCACATGCCTGGTTGAGGTTTCTTTTTTCCTTTTATTTAAATTTGCATGTTTGACCAATTACTAAGGAGGACAGAGGACGGGAGTAGAATGACAGCACCTGGGGTTGAACTCTCGCTCAGCAGTGAGTGTGTGTGATTACTAAGCAGGAAAGAGACTGAAAGTAGCTGCCTGAGAGGAGAGGTGATGTCTGAGCATGTGCGGCCAGGACTGAGGAGCTCTCGTCACTGGTCGTATCCTCACGTGACCACTCTCGCCACGATGGACGTTCACTGTGCAGCCGGGAGGTACGGGCTGGCTGCCAGGACAGAACGGGAGCGTCTCTGAGGTGAGTAGACTTTTTCTTTCTATTTTTAATCACACCCTAGAGGAACAACAAGCTTTTGTAAGTCCAGGACAACCCCTTTAACAGGGAACGGAATAGGGCTGAGCTACCATGGACAGGAGAAGACAAATGTAATAACAGGGGGACTGTACAAATAGGGTAATGAGTGAGTAAACAATGGACATAAAAACAGGAGACATAGGAAATGATACCAGGGGAACTATGGACAAGAGAGAGTAAAAATCAGTCATAAGTCATGAGGGGAAAAAAAGAAATATGGAATGAGAACAGGGGGAATGTATAGATAGGGCAATAGGAAATGGGAAATAGATGTTGGTAATAATGTCAAGGAGAATACTGGTAGATTTAAATTAGTTAATAATATACATGTAAAGAAGGTTTCCTAGAATAAGGGGGAAAAAAGGGAAATAAAAACTAGGTGTGAGAAAGAGTCGAAAACGGGGGGTTACCGGTCCATGGGAAGGATCAGAGAGGACGACCCTGTAAAGGAGTCTCATTTTGTGTGTAAAGGAAATTCAACAATAGTTCAAATATAAATTTATATATATATTAAATTTTTATAAATATATATATTTTTTAAATAATTTATAATATATATATTATAAATATATAAATATAATATATACAATACACACACCACAACCGTTCAAAGTTTGGGGTCCCCGGATTTTTTTGTGTTTTCCCTATACTTTTATTTATCAAATTTGAGTTGCAAAATGAATAGAAATCTCGTCCAGACATTGACAAGGTTAGAAAATTTAAAGATTTTTATTTTCAAATTAAAAATTTTCTACTTCAAACTTTGTTTCGTCAGAGAATGCTCCCCTTTTCAGCAGTTACAGCATTGCAGACCTTTGGCTTTCTAGCTGTTAATTTGCTGAGGTAATCTGGAGAAATTTCCCCCCATGCTTCCAGAAGCCCCTCCCACAAGTTGTATTGGCTTGATGGGCACTTTCTGGGTCCCATACGGTCAAGCTGCTCCCACAGCAGGTCAATGGGGTTGAGATCTGGTGACTGCGCTAGCCACTCCATTACAGATAAAATACCAGCCGCCTGCTTCTTCTCTAAATAGTTCTTGTATAATTTGGAGGTTGCTTTGGGTCATTGTCCTGTTGTAGGATGAAATTGGCTCCAATCAAGCGCCCCCCACAGGGTATGGCATGGCGCTGCAAAATGGAGTGATAGCCTTCCTTATTCAAAATCAATTTTGAGGATCTGTGAAGGGTCGATTTCTCAAACTAGAGACTCTAATGTACTTGTCTTGTTGCTCAGTTGTGCAGCGGGGCCTCCCACTTCTCTTTCTACTCTGGTTAGAGCCTGTTTGTACTCTCCTCTGAAGGGAGTAGTGCACACCGTTGTAGGAAATCTTCAGTTTCTTGGCAATTTCTCACATGGAATAGCCTTCATCTCTCAGCACAAGAATAGACAGTCGAGTTTCACATGGAAGTTCTCTTTTTCTGGCCATTTTGCGAGTTTAATCGAACCAACAAATGTAATGTTCCAGATTCTCAACTAGCTCAAAGGAAGGTCAGTTTTATAGCTTCTCTAATCAGCAAAACTGTTTTCAGCTGTGCTAACATACTTGCACAAGGGTTTTCAAGGGTGTTCAATGTACCATTAGAACACTGGAGTGATGGTTGTTGGAAATGGGCCTCTATACACCTATGTAGATATTGCATTAACAACCAGACGTTTGCAGCTAGAATAGTCATTTACCACATTAACAATGTATAGAGGGGATTTTGATTCATTTAATGTTAGCTTCATTGAAAAAAACTGGTTTTCATTCAAAAATAAGGAAATTTCTAAGTGACCCCAAACTTTTGAACGGTAGTGTATATATGTGATAGGCAGCATAGGTATAGTGTACAAACAATATTTCTTTTATTCCTACTTATTGAGGTCATTCCCATTGACCTGAATAGAAAATATGTGTTGTTGTTCATATAACGGTATATTTTTTTTTTTGTCACTTTTTTATTTTTCCACCTCCATAGACATATGAGGGCTTTTATTTTGCGGGACAAGATGTGCTTTCTAATGGTGTCATTTACCGTACTATAGAATATACTGGATAACCCCCCCAAAAAATTCTAAGTGTGGAAAATGTGAGAAAAACCTCACTGGAGCGGCATCTAAAGGGTTAAACAGCACGGAACGTAGCCGGCTCCAATCCGTGCTGTTACCGGCGGTTGTCAGCTGCAATTGGCAGCCGGCACCTGCCGTCTATGTAGCGGGTTTGCACTACATAGCCCCTGACACTATGATGTACTAGTACGTCAAATGTCAGTAAGGGGTTAAACGTAAAATAAACATAGAGCATGTTCATTAGTCTTTCATATTTCGCATGGAAAATTTACCATTGGTGTCAATGGGGATGGCTAAAAACCTCATGTAAAATGTGTCCAAAACATTTGTATGTCATTTTGAATGTGGATCCAATAACAAAACCCCAGAGAAACGAATGGGATTCGTTTTCTGACCGTAAAATCTGTCGGAAAAAAAACTGCCTAAATCCACATGAAATACCCATTGAAAACCGCGCCGTCCGACATGGTTTTCAACGGTAAAATCCAATGAGTACCCTTAGATGAATATTTCAAATTGGAATCCGTGTGGACGACGACTTGAAATACTCATCATGTGGACATAGTCTTAATAATTTGTCACTTGCTGTTCTGTGGAGAAAACTTTTGTTTGTGGGGGTTTATGTTATTACGTTATTTTGTCGTTTGTAATTTTTTTCTCCTACAGTGTACGGGATATATGATGTTATATTTCTCATTCCAAACTTTATTAAGCCCATATCTGATATATCATAAGTAAGTAAACACAATGAGCATGACTACAAGTCAACAAAAGGTACAACATAAATCAGCAACAGTCAAAGCATTGCTTCCAGAGATACAATGAGAAGTGAATATGAGCCCCCAGACGGGAGTCATTCTAGCTATACAAAGAACCACCTGACTATAATATTAATGCAAAAACAGAATATATCGCCTGTACACAAAAATGACTCAAAGAGGCCAAGTGGTGTCTACTGGTGTGGAGCTTCCTACTAATAAGTCTCAAATGACTCGAGCAAGGAACAAGGGCTGACTAGAAACCCGCTATCCCGGAGAGGAGCCACACAAAGGCCTACCCACAGGAGGTGAACTCCGGGGAGGCGGTGAAAGCAATCCAGGGTTCCCAAACCCTGCCGTATCTCACCCTCCCCTCAACACTATCCAGTCTCAATTCTTCCATGCGTTGGAGGAAGAGTATCTCCTTGAACCAATCAGATAAGGAAGGGGAAGTCACGGACCTCCAGAGCCTCGGGATTAAGACTCTAGCCGCTACCAAATGGGAAAAAAATAATATTCCCTTTAGAGCCCAGATCGTCGACGGGATCATAGGAAGGCAAGGGCCGCGGGTCATTCTGGAGCTGTGTGCCAGTTACGGCCTTTATTATAGATATCACCTCCTCCCAAAAAGGGAGAATGACCGGGCAACTCAACCACACATGTTCCATGTTCCCGTCCGCTCGACCGCATCTCCAGCAATTAGGAGATACAGTAGGATAGAATCGGTGCAGCAAAGTAGGGACTCTGTACCAACGGGAAATGATTTTGAAATTTAACTCCTGAAGACGACAAGAAATTAACGATTTAAATGCTAATTTATATGATTTCGACCAAACTTCTTCAGGGATGGTCCTTTGCAATTCCCGTTCCCAAGCCAGTTGATGAAGAGGGGGCGACCCGGTGACCCCTTGCAAATGAGACTATATGTTTGAAAAAAGGTGAGAAGGGGGATTGCCTCCCTGCAAATACTTTCAAAAAGGGGTTAGGGCCCTATGTAAGTCCAGCTTCGCTTGTTGATCATGAAAAGTGGCGAATTGCATCGGGGGGCTGCAAACCAAAACCCCAGCCGCTCCATCCCCTTATCTGGAAAATTTCCCCCCAAGACTTCAAAGAGAGGAGTAAGGATTCTTGGAATACTAAGGTTTGGGAGGGCTAAAAACCCCTAATGCGGCAAGCCAGGGTTCCCACAAATCGAGTCGAGGCCATCGTTTTAAATTAAGCCTTTGTTTCCCATACACCCTCCAAATGAGCAGCGTAATTGTGCGACCCAGGGAGGGATGCCAACCTGACTTGGGAAAAATTCAACCGCCGTCTGGAAACGCTGCAATGGGTTTCGCATAGTGAAGCCTCCTAAAAAAACCCCCAGATTTGGGCTTGTCTGTGGGGAACCAGTCCACCACTTAACCATGGATCCCGAAAATTAAAAAGTTTTAATCGGCGGGACAGCCTCCCCCCCCCTTGGCCTGTTAGCGTGTTTTTTTGCTTCGGGGTTTTTTAAAAAGGGCCAGATAAATGAGTATGCTTTTTTTAAGCTTTTTAAAAAAGGACCAGGGAGGGAAGGGGGATGTCTGGAACAGATCAGAAGGGAGGAAGAATATTTTTCTTTAATATTGATAGGCCTACCCTGAGAAATCCCGCTGCCCCAGGCATAAGTCAGTAGGGGTGGCTAATGGGAGAAAAAATTTAACTCAAAAGTTGCTGCGGTTCGCCGGAATCAGAATTTCCCAAGTATTGAAGGATTTTTGCCCCCAGAAAGGGGAAGGATCGTTCAGCGATCACCTCCCCATTGAGATTAACCCTGTGCCATACTTTTTTAAAAAATTATTTTAAAATTACTCAGAGCGCCAAAAGCCTCCGGACTTCTTTAAAGCCGAAAAGGAGGTAGCGGGTGGGTGAGAAAAAGCAAGGGGTTTTGTTGCAAAAGCAGAAATTTTGTGCATCACATTTTTACATACAAAACCCGGATATCGAGGTATTCCGTATGGTCTGCAAAAGATGCTATCGTAAAGAATCAGAATGGGGGAAAGGGGCACCCCTGCTGGTGCATTCCCAATTTATGAGGGTCGCCGAAAAAGAGCCGTTAACACGATTTTAGCGTGAGGGTTTGGGAAATAAAGTGCCATTATAGTGCAGCATCACCGGCTCGATACCCACCCCCTGCAGGGGGCCCAACAAAAAGCCCCAATCTACTCAATCGAATGCTTTTTCAGCTTAAAGGGGATAGCAGCACAAGGGGCACCCCGCCCTCCGGCCGATGGACGAGCGAAAAGGTCTTTAGGGTGTTGTCCTGGCTCCTAGTAGGGACAACCCCCACCTGACCCTGATAAAACCCCAATTCCAGCCCTATTCAGTCTGGTCGCAATTAACTTAGCAAAGAGCTTGGTATCAGTATTAAGCGGGGGAAAGGGGCCCTATAGTCGAGCAGAAAAGAGGATCTTAAAACCTCCTTCGGGATCACCGTAATATAAGCACCCAAGAAGGTCTGCGAGAAGGGGCAAGAGGAAGAGGCCGAATTAAAGGAGGCCCAAAAAAGGGGCCCGTTTAAAACCATCCCCCAAAACTTTGAAAATTTTGTGTACCGTCGGCCCAGGGCTTTTCCCCGTCGGAGCCCAGTACAGAGCCCCTAAAATTGCCTGGGAGAAAGGCCTCTCCAGAGCATCAAGTCTGTCGGTAGAGACTCTGGGGAGCGCTGAGGCCGAGAGGAAATCCAGCAATCTGGACCTGTCAATCTCTGTTGGACAAGATTTGGGGAGGTTATAGAGCTTTTGATAAAACAAGCGAAAGGACTCCAAAATAGGAGGTGTTTTATGCACAGTTACACCTGAAGCAGATTTCACTGCCGGGACAAATAGCCATGCTCGTTTATCCCGCAGGGCTCGCGCCAGCATCCTGCCCGGTTTATTGCTCCATTGATAAAAGGGTTTGCACAGTTGCCCCCTCCCCCTTTGTTTCCCGGCAAGAAGCCGAGGATTTCATGAGGTCTGTAGAGGAGTCTGAGTCCCCTCCCTACCCCAGTTTATGAAAACCCCTTAAGGGTTTCCCAAAAATAGATAAAAAGGGGCCCTTAAATTTCCCCGCAGCCCCCCTTTTTAAAAAGGGACCATGTTTATGAGAACCCCCGCGTACGCAAATTTTAAAGGATTCCCATTTCTGTGTGGGAGTGGGGTAGTGGATGGGGTTAAGAAATGTATAGTTTGTATGACATCAGCCAAACATGCCACGTTTCCGCAGTCCGTTTAAACTTCCACTGAAGGGGCTGCCCTCTCAGGGGAAAAGCAAAAGTGCAAATTAGGGGCATGATCAGAAAGGGGTTTACCTATTTCAGTCTTGACCACTCTCGTCAACAGTGAGTGCTGACTAAAGATATAATCAAGCCGACTGTAAACACTATGGGGATGTGAGTAAAAAGTGTAGTCTCGAGCCGTGGGGTTCAGGATGCGCCAGACATCACACAGTTGCATATCCCGAAGCAGTCGCCTGATTTTATTTAATTTGGCGAAAGAGAGAGAAGACGTTCCCGAGGAGGTGTCAATTATAGGTTGTAACGCTAAATTGAAGTCACCACAGAGGATATGAGCCCCCGGGAAAAAAACATTAAATTTTCCAGTACTTGGGCCAGGAAGGAGACCCCCACCCTGATTGGGGGGGGATAGTTTAGCAAAGATGGGGGGGCCCCCATGCTGCACCTCAAAAAGAGTATCGTGCCCTGTTCCGCTTTTACTCAAAATTTCGTGTGGGAGGGACTTGTGAAAGAAAATCGCGACCCCTTTTGTCTTGGCCAAAGAATTACTGGAATGGCACCAGGAGGGATAATATCTGACTCGTATGACAGATGCGTGGTCTTTAAGGAGATGCGTCTGCACCATAGGGGTGTGCGACCCATGCTTATGCTGCTGTAAAAGATGGCGATCTCCTTCCCGGGGAAATTTAAACCCTTAACATTAAAGGGGGGTTACGGGAAAATATCATGGGCAATGAACCCAAAAACCAAAAATCCAATACAAAAATTTATAAGAAAAAGAGGACAGGCGATATATATAAAACTGAGCCTCGGCCCAAACTTGCCGAGAAAAAAAACAACAAACAAAGATCATTAAAAAGGGGCAGAGAACACACTGAAAGGACAAGCATAAAAAACTTAGCCCCATCCTTTGGGGGTGTGATGGGGAAAACAGCGGCCCCGATCAGGAGCAACCGGAAGGTTTAAAGGTAAGACCATTCCCCAAAGGGCTCCAAAAGGCCATTTAACCATAAAGGGTTTTATGACTGATAAATGGCATGCATCACACGCAATGGCAGGGGGAAGGCCAAATGGAAAAAGAAGGAAGGAAGAGAGAGAGAAAAAAAAGGGGGGGGGGGGGGGGGAGGGGAGGGGGGAGAGGGAAAAGAAAGAGAAGGGAAAAAAAAGAAAAGGAAAAAAAAAAAAAAAAAAAAACCGGGATAAAAGAAAAAGCTTCCCTCTTCCCCCAGCGATTTTCCCTAACTATGACAAAATTAGGGAGACTACCCCCAGCGGACTGCAGGGCCGGCAAAAGGGGCCTTCGCCCCCAAGGTCAACAGGAGGGAGGGTCTACAAAGACATTATACTGAAGAAAAAACAGAAGAGGTAAAAGGAAAGAAAAAAAAGGGGAAAAAATTTTGGGACTTAGCAGAAGTCCGCCGGTTGAAGTGTAGGATATTAGGAGGGTCCCCAAGAAAGCTTCGCGCTGGGAACGCTTGTCAAAATTTTTCCGGAGTCGCGTGGTTGGGGACTCCCGGGGATCCAAGTCTCTTGGGGTTCGGCCCATTTGGGGTGGCCATTTTCGGGGGGGCCGCAGGGCGTTCCCAGCCTGGCAAGTCCCAGCGGGGGTTTCAAAGCGCAAGAAGGGAAAGGGGGGGTGCCAGGGTGCGAAGAGTCCACTCCTCACCATTCCGGACTGGAGCGCAAATGGGGAGCCCCAGCAGTATGGGATGT